>JAJHZJ010000532.1:859724-1129724 GCA_023548195.1 Bettongia penicillata ogilbyi | reverse complement strand
CAGGGGAATGGTAGAAGAAGAAGGGGTGTGACCTGGGCAGCAAAACGAAAGATGAATTGGAGAGATGATAGACTGAAGAGAAGGAGGGTATAAAGGGCATGGGCTGAGGTGTTTGTAGTGTGAATACAGAAGAAGGGACAGATCCAGTAGAATAGCAGTAGAGTCAGTAGGTCTTTAACTGATGAGATCTTGGCAGACAATAGGCCATGAAGCAGATGATTCTGAGATCTGGAGTTTCCGTAGCTAAGAAAAGGAGGATGCCATCAGTTGGGAGGAAGAAGATGCTGCATTCAGTGTTGGATAGAGAGCATCCCATAAGCACTGGGTTGGAGGTACAGTGTTAGAACTTAGATTTGTAGTTATTTGAGGTTATAATTTGAAGGCACAGAACTGGACGAGGTGAGGCAGCCAGGGGAGAATGTGCAGAGAGAATTCAGCGAATGAAGCCGTATTTCTAGGGGCTAGGGAAAGGTGTTGTAAGAGGAAGAGAACAAAATAAGGGTTTTAAGTGTTTACTTAACACTTAAGATGCAGATACAAAAGCAAATGAGTCCCTGCTATCAAAAAACTTCTATCCTTTTTTTCTTAAATTAAATTTTATTTTATTTTCAGTTCTATATTCTCTCTATTCCACTTCCCTTTTCCCACCTATTGAGAAAGCACAAACAATCCCTGTTACAAGTAGGTAAAGTCAAGCAAAAACAAATTTCCCCATATGCTTCATTTTGTATCTGACACTGTCACTTCTGTGTCTGGAGGCGGACAGCATGCTTTGTTTATCATGAGTTCTCTAGAGCTGTGGCTGGCTCCGTTGTGTTGATCAGCATGTGTCTTTATGGTGTTGTGCTTAATATAGAAATTGTTCTCCTAGGTTGTTCGCTTCTTTTTGCACTAGTACATAACAAATTTCAGGTTTGTCTAAAACCGTCCCCTTGATCATTTCTTATAGCACAATAGCATTTCTCCATGTACATACACCATAAGTTACTCAGCCATTCCCTAGTAGATGAACACTCCTTCAGTATCCAGTTCTTTGCTACCGTGAAAAGAGCTACTATAAATATTTTTGTACATATGGGTCCTTTGACATTTTCTTGGGTGTAGAGTTAGTAGTGATACTGCTGGGTCAGAGGCTATGCATAATTTTATAGATATTGGACATAATTCCAAATTGCTTTCTGGAATGACTGAACCAGTTCACAACTCTGCCAGCAATGCATTAATGTACCTGTTTTCCTGCAGCACCTCCAGCATTTGTCATATACTGCTTTTTGTCAGCTTTGCCGATCTGTAGGGAAATTGGACCTCAGAAATTTTTGTTTCTCTATTAGCGATTTAGAATTTTTTTTTAAATATGGCTATTGATAGTTTGGATTTCTTCCTCTGAAAACTGCATATTCATTTTCTTTGACCATACATCCGTTGGGGAAACAACTCTTAGACTTAGAAACTTCAGTCAGCTCCCTGAAGATCTTAAAAATGAAAAACTTGGTATGTAGATTTTTTTCCCCAATTTCCCATTCAAAAGCTTATTACATTGTAATGATGAAAAAAAAATGGGTGTGGGAAAGTGAGGGGCAGGGAAGGGGGTTAGAGTCTGGGAAATCCTGAAAATGGTGGCTAGTTCATTGACATGCCCTTTCTGGAGACAATGGCAATATTGGTTTGACTGTATTATAATAATTCTCAGAGGGGAAAAAAGGGGAAAGCAGAAGGGGAAGGGTACACCTTCTGAGCCAGGGCACAAAATGGCTTGGGTAAAGATGAAGAGACATGACCCCAAGGAAAGCAAGCCTCTCAGGCATGATCTCTGGTGAGCTTGAAGCAGCAATGGGTGGGTGAATAGTGGCCAGGATTGGTCAGATAGGTAAGACTAGGAGAGAGGAGTGGACGGGAAACTGAGAAAAGATAATGTTTACCAGGGGCTTGGGGTGAGACTCTGTAGAGTGCTAGTTCACATTGCCAAATAGTACAGAGGTGGAGAAGATGTAGACTGAGAAAAGGTCATTGGATTTAGGAACTAAGAGGTTATTGGTGCCTTTGGAGAGAAGGTAATTTCAGTAGACTAATGATGGAAGACAAAGTACAGGCAGTTCAAGAGTTAGTGGATGTGGGAAGGAGTTTGAGTCAGTAAGGCTGATGATGAACAGAGAATAGTTTGGGCCTGGATCGTTTTGCAAATGTGGAAGCAGAATTTCAGAGAAGATACAGGCACAGATGTAGAGCTAAGAGGGAGGGAGATGGAGGTCATTGAATTCAATCCCTTCATTTTACAGATTAGGAAACTAAGGCTCAGGGAGCTAAACGACTTGCCCAAGATCACACAAGCAGTAAGTAGCAGAGCAGGGCTATGAGATACACATGTGATTGAAGCTAAATGAATCCACCCAGCATCAGATGGCTACATAAATTCAGAAGGCCAGATTTGAATCCAGCTTTCTCCCAACTCCAAAACCAGAACTTTTTCTGCTTTACCAAACTGCCTGTGAGTATATAGTTGGCCATCTACTTTCAGCTCAGTTCTAGTTTGCTCAAACTTGCAAGAGTTGATTGTAAACTCTTTGAGGGCAAGAACCGTGTCATTCACTGTGTCTTTATCAATACCTACTGGCAGCAGCTAGGTGGTGCAGTGGGTAGAGTCAGGAGGACCTGAGTTCAAATCTCACCTCAGACACTTGACACTCACTAGATGTGTGACCTTGGGCAAGTCATTTTACCCTAATTGCCTCATTCTGAGTCATCTCCAATCATCTCAATGAATATCTGGTCACTGGATTAGATGGCTCTGGAGGAGAAGTGAGGCTGGTGACCTGCACAGCCCTCCCTCACTCAAACAAAGTCAAGTGCAAGTCATGTCATCACTTCTCTGATGGCATGGTCTTCTTTGACAACAAAGGACAAACAAAATAATCAGTGAAAACCACAGTGTCTCCCCCAACCCCTACCCCAGATATCTCTTATAGTTAATCAGCCAACAAGCATTAAGTGCCGGCTGTGAAGCAGGGACTGTGTTGTGTGTTGGCTGGGGAGCACAGAGTGAAGCAGTCCTTCATCTCCGGGAGCTTCTATGTGAACAAGGGAGACCACGAAGGAGGGTAAGTACAAAGAGATGCTAGATAGTTAGATGAAATTGTTTGGGAGGAAAGGACTTCCATTGGGAAGGGAGGGATTCTTGAGTTGAGGTAAGAAGGAAGTACACAGCAAGCTCAGGAGATGGCCAACCCAAAGGCATGATGATGACAGATGAAGTACAGTGTGTGAGCTCATCATCGTAAGGTAGAAGTGATTCGTAGCCTTCTTGAAGGTGCTTGTGCTGCTTTCCTCACAGAGCTGTGAGAAAGTGCCTTGCAAATCTTAAAGCCCTGAGTGAATATGTTGTCATCTTTTAGTTAACTTCTGCACTCAATCTCAGTTACCTCCCTTGCTTCCTTCTCCTGTACATGTATTAAAATTCTAAGATAGTTGAGAATTCCCTGTGTATCCACATTGGTCTCTTTTAAAAAAGAGTTTGGAAAAGAAACTTTTTAAAAGAACATCTAAAAAAAGATAACCCTTTTTTCCTCCCTTTGGAATTATTGTACTTTGTGTCTTCTGAAGTTAATTTTTGAGAACAGCCTTCTGCATTCATGGACTGACTTCACTTGCCAGATTCTAGACCGCTGGATCTGAGGGTTCTCTTTATGATTCACAAATTCTGAGAGCAGAAGAAATGAGCCATCACTCTAACTCGGTCCCGTTCTGGAGGACTCGAACATGACACTGCAAAGAAGGGAATGAAATTTACTGCTGAAGATCACGTTTGCTGGACCAGAGGTGGTTTCTTTGTCTCTGCTGTCATGCTTTCAGCTGCCTGGAGAAATAAATCTGAGAAGAGCAACAGACCACAGCCTGTACAGACTACTCTCCCTCAGGCTAAAAGTCTGCTATTAAAAAGGGTGGTATCTGATGATAATCATTTTGTATTTAATAGCTCACAGTGCCTCAGGGCAGTGTACAGAGTGTGACAAAATATCTGAAGTCTCTCACCTGGACATACTGGATTCCTCATAAACTTACCAAGTCAAGCATTCCAGATAATGTTTCAACCTTTACCTATAGATCATGGAAAATATAGTCCATATTCCCCCAAACAAAAGAATATCCCTTAAGTGAATGCAGAATTAAAAGTGGGTGAGCATTTGATAAGACTCTAGCTGTTGAAACTGGTTTCCAACAGAGACTTCAAATAGAAGAGCAGTTATAAGAAACTTGTTTGTAAGACCACAGGTGAATTAATAGTATGGCGGCATCTAAGAGCAGAAGAAAGAATAACTACGGCCTGATTGCTTTCTAACTGTAGTTAAGTAAAACTGTACGGATATAATTCAAGTGCACATGTTTTTGTTTAAAGTTCAGCACACACGCACGCACACGCATGCATACACACACACGCACTCCTCCAAAACTGCCATCAGCACCCAGTGTTCTTACTGTCAAGGATGAGATCCAGAAGGCAGGTGCGTTTGTTGCTTGCTGCACTATTTGAAGGCTTTAGACAGATGCTCCAGTCGTTATCCAGACATTTGAATTCTCCTATCACTTCCATGTTATTTCTCCCTGTCACATTTGTCATTTCATTTCCACACTCTTCATCTCTTATATGTTTTATATTGACTGAATGTGTAGAGAAAACTTAGAATTTCCTTTCCTTTTCTATACCTGTTGGATGAAAGTAAATTTGATTTAAAGATTAGAACAGAACCCCATTGTCTATCAGTATAAACTTCTTAACCTGCTAGTCAAGGCCTTCCATGGTCCAGGTCAGAGATGTAAAGCTAGAAGAGTCCTCAGATACCAAATCCAACATCACTTTATAGATCCAGGGTATTTTTTGAGTCTGATTTCATATAACTTTAACTTAGCCTCCAATCCAGTGCACGTAATATCCCAGTTATCCTTCTGTCTCCCATTCTCATGCCTTTGTTGCTCCAAACCTTCTCTCAGAAATACCTTACAAAGTCCCTTCTTTCAAAACCCAGTTTCAGTGTAATCTTTTCCACAAGGACTCCCTGATTCCAGGCGTTTGGAATTCAGTTCATTCAATTCAGCAAGCGTTTATTACGTACTTACTTGATAAATTACTTGATAAAGGTGGGACAGTGGATAGGGCACTAGACCTGGAGTCAGGAAGACCTGAGTTCAAATTCAGCCTCACACACATAACTAGCTGTGCGATCCTGGTTGCCTCATTTTCCTCATTTGCAAACTAGGGATAGTAACAGCACCTACCTCGCCGGATCAAATGATCAAATGAAGGAATCATTTGTAAAGCACTCAGCACGGTGCCCAGCCCTCTGTGCCTGTCACCTGGTAGGAAATACTTAAATGCTTATTCCCTTTTCTGTGTGCAGGCCACCAGGCTGAGTAGTTGCGATGCCAAAATAAAAGTGAAGCCATTCCTGCTTTCAGGAGCTTACTTTCTGCAAGAGGTCCTTGAATTTTCTCATGACCCTTGTTCATTCAGTCCTCTGCTTTGTGTTTAAATAGACTCATTTATATTGTTGCTCTCTGTGTTCACACTTTTTTCCTTCTAAATTGTTAGCCCCTTGTGCCCAGAGTCTGTCCTGTTTCATTTTTGTACCCTCATCCTTAACATAGTATTTTGCATATAATATCAACTTTAAAAGGGGTTTTTTTTTGTTTATTTTAATTGATAAGGGATAAGAAAATAAGCTGAACAGGCAGCAATGTCAACTAGAACTAAAAGCTAGATTTTCCATAAATATGGTGGAAGGTTGGCTTAGGTGGCATAATTCAAATGGAAGTTAGGCTTTTATCCATGGTACAGAGAAAGTTGAAATGATTCAGTTATGACTTCTGTAAATCTCACTTTGATCTCGGGGGGCTGATACCTTAAATAAACACTTAGAGAAAACAAGCAAAAGATATTGCAACTAGTGTGAAGGTGGGTGGACCATATCCTGGGTGGAAATGTTACTACCTTCCTTAAGGATTGGATTTATTTCTGGACACTGACCTTTTAAAAAGCAGTGCATCATTTTCTGTCCAACAAATGCCTGCCACAACCAATAATATGTTGGCATGTCCATTTTTCGACTTACAGTACAAAATAAATGAAAGCCAAGGACATTACAATTGGGAGGGAAGGAAAACTATTATTTAAAAGGCTTTTAAATGATGTCACTATATATTCTTTTAACAACATCCTCTAAAAGCCTTTCAAAAAATAGTCCCTTCCTCCCACAGTTGTTAACAAAGACTGCACTGGGAACTGCTCTTTAAAAGGCTGTTAAATGATGATCCTATATTTTGTAACATCAACATCATTTAGAAACCTTTTAGAGAACAGTCCTCTTCACCCACAACTAGCACACACACAAAAAAACATGGGGGGGAGAGCAAGTACCTTTAAAAGGTTCCATCATGATGCTATCAATAAATATGGCAATATTGTTTAAAAAGCTTTCCCCCCCAGTGGTGATTCAGTTTTTTGGCATGTACTTTCAACCTGATGACCCTCTGTTATCTGACAATATTGACAGACATGCTAAAAAGAAACTTGACTTAATGACTTTGAAGATATGTAACCATTAGGACTTTTTAACCCTTTCGTTTCTTTTAAAAAAAGAAAACATATACTGTATGGAGTTAAAATTTTCTGTTAAGCCTGTTCCCCATGTTTAGATATTTAGAAGAAAAAGGTAAATTCTTTATAATCATGGTAAAGCCAGATGTAATATTTCTCAGAATGGCAATGGCAATGGTTGTGAGGGTTTTATTAATGCAATAATCCTGAAGAAATGAAGATGTGTAAAACATCCTAATCTTTATCACCAGAATTTGACCTCAAGGCAAGGCTAGAATTCCCAGGACCCTAAGTAGCATATGTTCCAGGTTATGATATGCATAGCTTTCTTGCAGTTCCTTTTCCTTATCGTAGAATTAATGGTGTGTGTATGTGAAATTGTCACTTGGAAGCTATTTTCAGGTATCTCATCTATCACATAATTGCTGATTTTTGAGACAATTTAAAAATCTCATTTTACTGATTTTCTTTAAAAATTATCATATTTGGTAAATATAAAAATGGTTGATTCAGATTTACCTAATGAAAACCTTTTGCAAAAATGTTTCATTTCTTATGTCATTGTTCATAGAAAAGAAATCTTAAATACCTAATTCTTTCTTCTACTTATGGGTGGGGGAGGAGGAAATAATCTCACAACTGGAGAAGACATTAAATTTCTTTTATTGCTTTAAAGTGGAATAAGGATCCATCATTTAATCTATTGTTTTGCAAACTTTATGTAACTGCTTTTTTTTTTGAAAAAAGCAATGTCACACCCTTGCCCCATTTCATAAAACAATCTACATAAATACTTAGCTTGTATTTTATTCAAAACTAAGAATTTACTGAAATTTATTAAACATGTCACAAAAATAATATAACACCAATATTTATTGTATAAAAGCATATACAGTTTTTATGTGTAACTAATAAAAACAATAGTAAGAGAGGCAGGACAAGTGATTTTCTCTGTAAGGGACTCTAGGACAAAGAATCTCCCTTCCTTACCTAGAGCAGCATTTTCTCTGCAACTTAGAATCTTACAGAATTACAAAGTGACTTGTGCGTGGTCACACAGTGGTGTGTGTCTTTGTGTGCTTTGAGGCCATCTCTTTATTCAATACTAATCCATTCTAATCGACTTTTAAAAAACATTTCTCAAAACTTTGTGCCTTTAATGAAATTGCTCCTCATAGTTATTTCTTTCCTCACAGTCAAGATTATTTTATTCTTTCATCAGCTGTAACCAGAAAGCCCTGTTTCACACAAAAGAAATTATAAATAGTACTGCAGTTTCTTTTGCTTTGTTTGATAAACCCAGAAACTTTTTTTTTAATTCACCCATGACCGAAACATAAGATTTTCAGGCTCAAATTCTTGTTTCAGCAAACTATCACAAGACAAGTCAATTAAGCATTCTTATTTTGGTGGAGTAAGAGCAAATTAATGACTATGGCAAAGGTCTTTATCCACTCATATTTAAAAATATCTAGGTCTCTGAAATAAAATGAAATTTATTGATGTAAGCTAGTCGAATTATTAATGCTCAGAACTTCTTTTTCATTTTAGGGCAAATATAGTCTAACTTGAAAAACACTGGAATTTTTGTGAATTAATTATCTATAGCTACAACTTTCATAAATGCTGTCGCTTTGTCTTTCTGGGACAGAATATGAATTTGAGCATCGTCAGTTGATTTATTTAGAGTACTTATATTTTCAGAAACATCTAACAGGTACACATTTCAGCAGAAATTGTTATGAGATAAATTACTAAATTTAGTAAAAAAAAATATTAAAATAAACTAAACTACTAAAAAATAAAAGTTACTTCTTCTGACTCAAACAACCTTCAAAGTCTCTACCTGAGAAAGCATATTTTATTTTAACGTAGAAGGCATATCTGCCACTTAACTGCTTGCATAACTCTGGCCACGTCATTTAAGTTCTCTCGGCTTCAGCGATCTTTAAAAAGGTTTTTAGATGACTGCCAAGGTCTCTTCCATTGTTGAGTATGTGAACACTCTTACACTTTGAGGTACCTTTTAATTCCTTTGGAGTCAATTATCATCTCTATGGAAAATGGCTCCCAAATCTCTGTATCGATCCCTGATCTCTCTTCTGAACTCTAGTCCTGCACCGCCAACTTCTAGTTGGAAATGGAAATGTTCATTAGGATATCCCATATCTCAAATTTAAGATATCGAAAGTAGCTCATTATCTTTCCCTAAAAACCCACCCTTTGTCTCCTGTCATAGTGGTTTCCAGCTCTGGAATCATTCTTAAGTACTTCCTTTCCCTCATCTCACATAATCCAATCAGGTGCCAAGACCATTTGGTTCTACCTATACAGCACAACTGTCTCACAGCTGTCCCCTCCTCCACTCAACCAGCTGCCAGTGAAGTGCAAGGTCTTATTACCTCCTGACTGCACTATTCTGATAGCTTCCTCATGTCTCCTCCTCAGGTCTCCCTCTTCTCCAATTCATTCTACACACAGCTGCCAAGATGAAATGCCTAAAGCCTAGGTCTGACTGTGTCACTCCTTTGCTGGTAAATTGGTTCCCCATTGGCCCTAGGATAAAATATAAACAGCTCTGGCATTTAAAACCCACTGTAACCAAGCTCTGACTTGCTTTTCCAGCTTGATTGCACTGTAATCCCCATAATGCTTTTTAGCATAGCCAGATGACCTTCTTGCTGGATTTCTACATGCAGTTTCATCTCCCTTTTAATTTGTGCCTCTTCCAATCCCCTACTGTCTTTGCAAGTTCAGTTCAAGTTCCACCTCCTATATAAAGCCTTTCCATATCCCCTCAGACCTTTCCAGATAACTTTTGATTATTTCCTATGTACTTTGTATATACTTATCTGTGTTTGTGTTGTTTGTCCTTGAGTTTACGTTCAAAGTCAGCAGTTGGGGTAGGTGGAGACAAGAACGATAGATTTCTTTGCAATGATTTCTCTCCCCATGTGGGGCTTGGGAAGCACGGCTTTTCCCAAGAACCTTGGGTTCAGGGTCCTGATCTGTCCTGGTTACCAAAGGTTTGATGATAGTAAATGTCATCTCCTCTTCCTTCCTCAGTGTGCCTTGCTTTTTGTATTGTTCTTTTGAAACCCATTTTCCAGTACAATTTCCCTGTCTTTTATTCATGCCCCAGTCTGTTACAGATGCTGTAGTTTATATATGTAATGGACCGATGGAGTCAGCTAGTCCACATTTATTAAGCATTTATTATGTGTCAGCCGAGTTCTGGGAATACAGCGAGAAGTAAAAGATGGTTCCTCCTCTAAAGAACCTGGTCATTATTAATCCCACTATTTCTCTAGGAAAATGCGTTTGGAACACAGCCTAAGTTGTCAGCCTTGTGCTTTCCACGTCTTCTGCACTTGAAGCTTTGGCTCCCTTCTCTTATTACTGACCGTGCCTTGCCAGATCCCAACTGTCGGTCATTCTCACTGTGTCCTGTTGAGCAGAGCTGGAGAAACTCATGATCATGCTGACTGTGTCCACTAGAGGTTCATGTCACGTGATCTCAACTGGGCCCTCGCTGCAGCCAGGCAATGTGCTTGTGCCATTTGCTGTTCCACTCACCACAGCAGCCATGAGAAATCTTTTCCTCTCTCCCCAGTCTTCCCACAACTCTTTCCTCTCTCCAGATTTACCAACGATCTCTTAATTGATAAATCTAATAATACCCTTTTCTCCATCCTCATCCTTCCTCACCTCACTGTAGACTCTGCTACTTTCCCCCAAATTCTCTCTCTTCTCTTCGTTTCAGTTGCACCTTCTCTCTTACTGTCCCTTTTCAGTCTCCTTTGCTGGATCTTCTTCTGGGGTACCTTCAGTAACCAGAAGTGTCTTGGACTTCCTTTTCTTTTCCACAAGTTCTCAAAGTGTGGCCTTTCAGGGAGTCTATGTTGTCAAAATTATTTTCAAAATATTATAAGAAGTTACTTGCCTATTAAGATACTCCTTTCCTTTTCCAACTAAATATCTGAGTGAGGCCAGTTTTTCTTCGTACATTCAACCAAAACAACATTCTGCTTTAGTGTGAATGCAGAAACAGATCTGCAATTAAAGAGATTTTCAACAATATGTAAAGCAATGCCACACTTCTTACCAATTTGGGGGGAGTAAGATGGGAGGGAGAATATGGAGTTATTGGTTTTGTTTTCATTAAAAATGTTATTCCTGCTACTTATGATTGGGTTATTATTATTTTTAAATGAACTAAACAATATTTTTAAAAATCAGTTTAATTTATAATGCTGCAAATAGCAGTAGACAAGATCCACATAAACAAAAGTTTTTTGGAATGGTAAGTAATTTTCAAGAATATAAGCATATAAAAAGAATGTGAAGAGACCCCAAGACAAAGTTTGAGAACTACTGCTCTATAGTATCTTGCTTGATCGTTTTATCCACTTCCATGAATTCATCTATCATCTCTGTGCGGATGATTCCCAGATGTATACATCCAGTCCTAATCTCTTTCCTTAGCCCTAGTCCTGAGTCACAAACTGTGTTTTGAACATCTTCATTGAGTAGCTCATGGACATTTCCAGTTCAGCATGAAAAATGGAACTCTGTCTTGTTCTCTCACCCCTGATCCCTTCCAAACTTGCCTGTTATATTTGGGGGGCACCGCCATCTTCTCCCATCCCCCACATCTCAATCTGTTCTCCAGTCATGTAGTTTTTACCTTCACAACATCACTTGTATATGCCTCCTTCTCTTCATTGATACAGCTGCTACACTTGTACAGGCCCTAATCACCTTTTGCCTAAACTGTTGCGAGGGCCTTCTGATTGGTCTCCCCTGCCTCAGACCTCATGGGCAGCGAGGTGGTTCAGTGGATGGGGTGCTGGGCCTGGAGTCAGAAGAACTCATCCCCCTGAATTCAAATCTCTTCTCAGACATTTATTAGCTGTGTGACTCTGGGCAAGTCACTTAACCCTGTCTGCCTCAATTTCCTCATCTTTAAAATGAACTGGAGAAGGATATGACAAACCACTCGGATATCTTTGCCAAGGAAACCCCGATGGTGTCACTAAGTCAGATATGACTAAAATGAGAGGGCAGCAAACTACAAAGCCTCAAGTTTCTACCAACTCCAATCCATCCTTCCAGTTGTCAACCATGTCACTCCTCTGTTTGCCAAAATCAAGCAGCTCCCTCATATATCCAGCATTAATATCTAAAGGCATGGTTGTGTCAGGCACTGTGCTACACACTTGGAATCCAAACACTACCAGAAAGAAAAAGACTCTTTCCTCAAGGAGATTACATTCTAAGAGGGGAAAGGACGTCCTGGAGTGATTTAGGGAAGGGGATGGAATGGGGTGCAGTGCAGGGAGGGTCAGAAGCAGAGGCTGGACAGAATGAAACTTGGCCACTCTGGACCCCTTCCCAAAGTTGAGGCTCCTGGTTGAAGTTAACCAGCCGTGGGGAGGCTGAGACACCCATGATAACAAGGGCTGGGAATCCAAAGTGCTCTGTTGGTTGTTTAAATCCCCTTCTGACCTGGCCGCTTGTGCTTTACCTCCTCAGTGTGCCAGCGGCACTGCGCTACATGTACAGTACTCCATCTCCTGACTGTTAATTTGCAGTGACTGTCCCCAGTGCCTAAAATGTTCTTCCTCTTTACTTTCTGGCTCCTTTAAGACTCAACTCCGATTCTACCTATGACACGAATCCCCATTTCAGTGCAATTTTCCATTTATACTGTGTATATGCTGGACATGCCTAGTTTTATGTATATTGCTTCTCCCTTTGGAATGTGAGCTGCTTGAGAGCAAGGACTATGTTTTTGTATTCCTAGCACTCCAAACTGAGCCTGGCATACAATAAGCACTTAACAAATGCTTGTTGACTGACCAAGTTGGTTTTCTTGTAGAGTGTTATTAGTAGGAACTCATCTGAAGTACTTCCAATTAACCTTAAGGTTTGAAGCAGATTACCACTAATATTAATTAGAACTTGTGGGTCATTGTTCTTTGTGTTCTGAAGATGGAGGATAGGCATGCCTCAAAAGTAAGCAACGGTTCTGTTAACCCTTTCAAACCAATATTAGATGACTTAAAAAGCCAGTGTTCCTGCCACACAGATGCAGAACTTTATGGTATAGAATTTGAGCTTTTTTTCTAAGTTGTTCTTCTGAACTGGTATGCAGTTCATGGTAAGGAAAAAACTGAACGGTTTTGTACCATGTGGAGAAAATTATTTGAGATACCTTTTTGCATTTTCTTTTAAAGGGCTTATGGAAGGGTTGGAAATACATTAAAGAAATTGAATGTTAAAAAGTATCAGAAAAATTTGTGTGGAAGGGAGGCAGGGTAGTGTGCTGGTTGTATAGCAAATTTGAGGTTTCCCTGACAAACCTTCCAAGGGGTCCCTTTTTATCATGATTCCAGGTACGTAGTGTGACTCTTATCTGTGTACATTCTATTGTCTTCCTAAGGTAACGGGTTTAGAGCAGAATGAGACCTTAGAAGTTATCACATCCAACCCCTTCATTTTATAGAGAAGTGAAGGGACTTGCCCAAGCTGCTATTATGAGTCCAGATTATTAAGTGGAATTTGAATGCTGATCTTCCTGACTCCACATCCAGCACTCTATCCACTGTGTATCCAAGCTGCTTCTTTTCTTCCAATTATGAGCTCCATGTGGGCAGTGACTAGAACTGATAAAAGTATTGTATTCCCAGTGTATCATCTTGCATGTAATAGAATAATTTTTGTTGAATTTGTTACTGAAGTTCCAGTGCCAAACAGAATACTATGAATTAATTTTATACTTCTTGTGCACATATTTTAATATTAAAATTTGAACCTGAAAGCATCTCAGAGGATATAATTTGCAAATAAGACCATGCTTTGACATGGTATGACATTCAGGAGCCAAACATATCTTGACAGGTTGGAGCATTTGATTGAATCTGAAATTCAGTAGGATTAAATGTAAAGCCTTACACTTGGGCACAAGAAGTAACTTCAGATGTAGAGACTGAGGGAGGCCTGAGTAGATAGCAATTGTTCTGAAAAAGATCTTGGGGTTTTATTGGTTCAGTATGACTCAGGAGCATGGTAGGGGGCAGCCAAAAAAGTTCATGTAATTTAGGACTTTGTTGAGAGGCATAGTTTCCAAGAATAGTATGATGACAGCAGTCTCACAGTATACTCTGCCCTCATCAGAGCTCATCTGGGGTATTGCAGTCACTTTTGAGTGTCACAGCTTTAAGAAGAATGTGGTAAACTAGAGAATATCCATGGGAGGGCAATCCCAGTGGTAAAAGACCTTGAAGCTGTATGTGGATAATTTGAAGGAAAGGGGGATATTTAGATCAGAAAATAGAGGACTTGGGAGTGGGGATATAACAGCTGGATTCTAGTATTTGAAGGACTGTCACACAGAGGAGAAAGTAGGATTGTTTGTTTTAGCCCCAGAAGACAAAATTGGAAGCGTATGTGGATGGGAGTTGCAGAGTCCAAAAGCTGTCCAAAAATGGATTGAGCTGCCTCGAGAGATTATTCATCCCCTCTCCTCGCTGGTGTGTCTTTAGGTATAGGCAACTGACTGCTTGTTGGGAATGTCCTGGGCATTGCTTGTATGGGATAGGCCATAGAGACTTAAACATGGAGCTGGAAGAGACCTCAGGAGGCATTATTCCATCTCTCTCAGTTTTCGATAAGGCAGCTTGAGGCCTCGAGAAGTCATGACTGGCCCTGGGTCATTGCAGAGATGGGAATCCATCCTCAGTTCTTTGACCGCATCTGCAGTATCCCTTCCATTGCACCATGATGCCTCCATGTTGTGATTGTAAACTCTAACTTCCATGAGGATGGGAACGGATTATCTAAACTTTGACTCTCCTCTAGCACCACATAGAGAATCCTTTACAGGGTCTTAATGAAACCCTTTCTTAAACTGTTGGCTTGACTTGTGACAGTTACCACAATTGCTTTATCTATTTTCCCCCGAAATTTAGCTACATAAAATAGATAGAATTACATTATCACAGAATATTGCAGCCAAAATGGAGTCTCATCTAACCCCCTCCTTTTAAAGGTGATACTGAAACCCTGAGAGGTGAGAAGTAAGAGTTTAAGTGACTTTTCTAAGCTTATACAGTTTGTAAATGACAGATTAAAATGAAGGCTCCCAAATCTAGGCTCAGTAAACTTTCTTCTACATTCAATTGTCTTGTTTTAAACCATTTATATAAAGCAGTATTTGATTGGAAATTCAAATGACCTGATTCTGTGTCTTAACTTCATCTTTGCAGTTAGGTCTACAGCCAGTTGGGTCCGTGTTAAAGTCCTTTATTAAGTAAATACCAGGCTGGTTATAGGATATTGAAGATGAAATAGAGGCCTGCTCTCTGCATTTTCTGTGTGAAGGATGACGTGGCAGTGCTATGATTTTTTAGGTTATGGCTCTCACAGACTGAGGCACAGTGTACATTGTGTTTGGTTACAGCCATTCGTGTAAAGATGAGAATGTATCCCTATTTGTAGTCTTGTTGGCACTTGGTCATTTTTATAAATCCCAAACCTAAACTGATGCCAGGAAGAAAATGAGGCAAACAGAAGAATTTTCCTTATCTTGTAATATTTTCACATTTGTAAGTTTTGGAAACCAAAAATTATTATTGTTAACAAGTGTTATTAAGTAATTACTACTAATAGAATTAGTCATATTTAGAGCATAAAATAAAGCAATACCATTATTTACAGAAAGCTTTGTATAAAAGCACCTGTTTTTTAGATGTTAAATAAGCTTCTTTTTTAAGGAGCTGCTTTGATATTCCATATTTCATTTTTTCAATTCGCATTTTAAATTTTCTAATTCAGTCATTTTGAATAGCTATATTCAAAAAAGTTTTACAACTGTAGTCTTAATAATCTCAAAAAAAAGCAGACATGCTATGTCGTAAAATAACTATTAGTGACTAGTTTGTGTCCTATAAATCTAACTTGAGTTGATAATATGGTCCATTACCAGCTAACTGCACAGAGTATTTTTCATTTTACACTCTTCAGTTACTTTTTAGTGAAGTGTTAAAAAATATGAAGCTTTTCTCCTCTCTCAGATTGCACGCTGTCTGTCTGTTATTAGGGAGATAACAGCTCTTATAAATGTTTCAGTAAGCACTAAGTAGACAGTTATGTGCGCTCTCATTCCACGCTTATTTGCTTACTGTAATAAACTGATAAAATATGTGTGGTTTGTCTCTGTGTATCTACAGGCATCATGAGTCACATAGATTTCCTTTAGAAATAATGTTGTGTCTGCAGAATTGATTGGTTATTTTCTTAAACCATCCAAAGGTACACAAACGACTTTTTTATTATTTAAACATATGCTGTGTAAAGATTTGTAGTGGGTTCTATCTTATTGTTGCTAGATGTTCCTTGTTCTGTTAACTCTTGGGGGAAGGTTTTGATTTTGGAGTGGCTGCAATTACCAGATCAATCATATCTTCATCAATCACAATAGGCCCAATCCATATTAAGATTGAATTCATCTTTTGGATGCTTTGATGCTTCTTTTTTCATTGAAAGTTTTAAAAAAGAAACATAAACTAAGGATTTCAAACAGTTCTTTTAAGAGAGCTATTTCCAAAGCCAGGAGAGCTTAGCTGAAGTCTTTCTTCAGACATGCTGGCTGTGTGACCCTGGACAAGTCATTTAACCTCTCAATGTGCTACACATCTCTCTAAGAGCGTTAAGTTACAGAGAAGTTGCCAGCCTATACTGGTAGAGAAATGCTGTCCCTCCAGGGGTTCCTTCTGACAGTGAAATCGCTGGGCCGTTTCTCATCTCTGTCTTTGTGTCTTAATAGTCCAATTTTGGTGAATTAAATACCATGTTTTTGAAAAAATGTGCTTTACCAGGAACATAAAATGCAATTTAGTAAGGATTAGGACAACGTAGCATAGAAAGTGCTGGATTGAGAATGACTGCCCTCTTACTGTGTGACTTTGGACAATGTACCTACAGTTTTACAGAGGAGGAAACTGAGTCTTTTGGATGTTAAGTGGCCTGGTAAGTGGATCAAAACATTTAGAAAGTTAATACAAAATAATTTCCAAGTAGCAAGGGCATTAGCCCCTGTGGGTTCGGGATAGGCCTCACATAGGAGGAGGAGCCTTGTTACCTATTCTCCCCATTGTTAGCGTTCTCCCTCTAGATTCTTACGTATTTATTTTGGGTATGTATACTCTGTTTTCTTAGCTGTGTTTACCATTAGTAGAACATGAGCTTCTGGAGGGAAAAAACTGGTCTTACTTTAGTGCCTGTACCCCCGACACCTAGGACAGCGCCTGACGTGTAGTAGACACAGTATCATACTTGTCGATTCAGTCGTCGATTGGTTTTCTAATCCTTATCATTCAGCCTCATTTGCTGAATCAAAAAACTCATTTACTTCCACCTGTGTTCTTATCCCTCTGGTCTATTGCATCTATGACAAATGAGCTGAGGTCCTTCATTCACACATGCATGTAAGCAGTAAGCTTTTACGTAGCCCTAGCGCCTTCTCCACTCGTTCCCTTCACATGCCCCTTGGCACACCATGCCGCACCATGCTCCATCCTTCCCTCAGCAGCGTCACTCTGGACCCTCTAAACCTTTTGTGTTTAGATTCCTTTCTAACCCTTCGTGCGTTTATCTTCCATTATCCAGGTCACTCTTCTTTTTCAAGTATCTTAGCACCTCGTTTATAGTCTTAGCCACCCCTTTCTGTGAGACTTCAGTTTGCACATAGATGTCCTTTCAGGCACGCTGGCCTCCCAGTAATTTCCATTCTCCTTACGTCTTCCAAAAGGATGGGCGCGCCTTGGACCAGCCTTCCACAAGTCCCCCGAGCTCTGAAGTTTGTCTTTCCATCTCACTCTCAGTCTCCCTTCTCTTGAACCTACTCTTTGTCCTCTCTCTGTCCCTTCCTGTTCTCCCTCACTCCTCTCTCCTTTTGTTTTTAGATCAGCTGTACCCTCCCGAACTTCAGGCCCGAGTTGTATCTTCCCCCTTCCTTCACTGCTACTGAAATGCTTCTGAATATCCAGAAGAATCTCATCCTGTAAGAAGCCTATGGAAAGACTTTTTTGCCTAATGATTATGCTAAAAGTCCACAAGAATTAAAAAAAAATCCAACAATTAGTTCAAATAGAAAGATGGATAAGCATTTTGAAATGAGCTCTTTATGTTTAAGGAGAAATATCCTGACCTTACCAAAGGAAGTGCTTTGAAAACTATAAGTCATCATATAGATGAAAGTTATATTATCACCATTATCAAGAAGTCTGCAGGCAGAATGAACAGGCCTGATGCCATCCTTACCATTACAGGAAATGGAAATTAATGAGACAATAATTGAGTTAGCTATTTTGCAGAAGTTGAGTGTTTTATAAATGCCTGAGCAGAGTAATGCTAATTATTCTGTTATTAGAGACTGGACAAGTAGAATAAAGGGAAATTGTATTATTGGTGAAAATGAAGGTGAAATTACATTAGTGTTATCTTTCTAAAATTACTCCAGAGTGTGTGAACTCCCCTTTCAATACGTTCACTGTGCAGAAGCTGTTTATTAAGCACCTACTGTGTGCGGCTCACTTTGCCGGGGGCTTTCCTTCTATGCTGCTCAGTGTGAATGCCGTGGTATTGAATGTGGTGCTCAATGGTAATGATTTAATTATGAATGGTAAAAATACTAAAGCTGGAAGCTTACTAAGGATTTTATATCTACTGTCATGATGATAAGCAACAAGAGACCAGTTGGGTTGGGTGGAATTTCTTAGGAAAAAGAACTTAACATAGTCTGTGTTAATCCCAAAGTGCTTAAAATCAGCCTGGTCTTCAAATAATGCCTAGCAGGAGAATCCAACTTATTTTAGTCGCAGTTTTGATGGATAGTCAGCACTTAAATGGTTTCATAACACACACACACTCACACTCGTATTTTAAAGCACTACAGACAATGATGGAAATGAATGTTGCCATTTCTGACAGTATATTCTAATTGGTGGTTGTTGTTGGGGGCATGGGAGGGAGAAGACACTAGAAATAATGGGAAATTATACCAGGAAAGCAAGAGCTCATCAGCTTCTTCAGAAGGGCAACATTTAGTAAAATTTAATTTTCAACTTTAGGTTTTTTACTTCCATTAGCCTTTGATCTTATGGCTGGAAACTAGGCCTAGTTTAATAAACGCTTTGAAGGCTCATTTGTCAGTAGTATTTGCCCCTGATTATTGTCAGAATAATAGATGTAGATAAATTATTTTTGCCTATTGTTGTGAGTCTCAAATGAGATAATAAATATCAAGCACTTTGTAAACCTTACAGCACTATATAAATGTCAGCTGCTCTTAGCGATTATAGTGCAAAGAGTTTTTAATAGCAACTTTGAAGGTATTCTTTTTATACTTCTTTGCTTTTTAATTTTGCGATTTCTCAACTGATTTTTTTGTAAACCTTTTTCTACTGGTTTTGATTGCTGTGACATGTAACAGTCAATGACATGTTTATAGAAACAAATATCCTTTAACCAACCATTTTATTCTATGTACCTTGAAAACTATTTATCCTATTACTCATTAATTTTAGAATCTCTTTCTCTTTGACAGGTTAGTACTCCAGTGTTTGTACCGATGAAGACCCATGAGCTGCTTCATCGAATGAGTGGCAAAGGATTAGCTGCCAGTTATCACTTTCCAAGACAACCTTGCATTTTTGGTGATCAAATGGTCTCAGTGCAAGTGACGTTAAAGAATACCACTGATCAGAAGATTGAGAACATCCATCTCTCTGATAAAAAACTGCCTTCGGGCATGCGGATGCATGTGTTTAGTCCAATAGGTAAATAATAATTACAAATTAAAATTTTACAGTCTTATAAATGTTTAATAACTTAAAGGATATCTTCTTCTTAAAACTGTGGCTATTAGTAGACTTGATTATCATTAATTCTACATTTCATCTGCATTTGTATTCCTCAGATTTTTCTCTACTCTTAAAGATAAATCATGCATCTCAGAAACCATTCAGTTTTCATTAATCTGTGGATAATGAGATATGAGGAATGATGGCAGTGGACCTGAATACCTCTCAAAAACCAGTCCAGTAGTTTCCTTTGTTTGCCTTTCCCAGTCAAGTTCCAATCCCTCCACCTGCCCTTCATCTCCCCTCATTTCTTCATTCTGTGAAGGAGGTTAGAGAAGCTGCCATCATGGGCATCAAGCTTCCATTCTACCCATATTTTCCATCTCATTTAAACAGTACAACACTTCTCATTAAAAGAATTTTGAAATTCAGTTATTTTTAGGAAATAAAATTTAGAACCTTGGTGTCTTTTGGGGGTGACATATACCTGAAATAACCCTTGTTTTCTTCATTTTTAAGTCTTCAGCTAGAGTGATCATATTCAGTGAGACATAGGTGGAAGAAGAAAGAGACAAAATACAAATGAGTATGATAGTTGTACGGTAAAAACGATGATCTAGTGTCTCGGAACATTCTTGATTGGACTCTGCAGTCCTCCATGGGATGGTCACCTGGGAGCTCCTTGAGGGAAGAGAGTCTCTTCTGCATTTATTTTTATCCCTGACACCTTAGCATGGCACCTGGCCTGCAGTTGGCATTTAATAAATGCTTCTTGACTGGCCGCATATAGTGAGGAATTTAAGTTTGTCTTCTTATGCCTCTTCTGTACAGTATTTGCCCTGGGCTTCAGACCAATAGTATTCTTAGCCTGTTAACTTGCAGTCTTTGATTCTGAAGTCTTTTAAGCTGCTTGGCTGAATCTTTCAGTGGAGGAAGTCATTCTTGGTAATATATACTGCATTAGTCAGCAAGCATTTATTAAACAACTGTTATTGCCAGACACTATCCTAGGCACTGGGAGTATAAAGACAAAACTAACATAGGCCCTGCTCTCAAGGAGGAGGGTAGAATCTATCTGTACAAAAATCATACAAAACATATGTAGTCATCTCAGTGGGGTTAGGGTTAGTTCAGTATTAGTTTCCTATAGGAAACTACAGGAGCTGGCACCTGATCCAAAGTCTGAAGGAGGCCACTGATTAAAAACTCAGATAGAGGAGTTTTTATTTGGTCCACGAGACAAAACTATCACTTGTGAGACCTGTGGTTGACAGCTTTGTTAAAGGTAAAGGGTAAAGGAAAGACTGAAAGCAAGTAGACCAGTCAGAAAGTTATTGCAGCAGCCCTGGTGAGGAGTAATGAGGATCCTGAGCTGGGGGGGGGCGGGGGGGGAGGGAAGTGGGCACATACAAGATATATTGGCTTGGCAGCTGATTGGGTGTGCTGCTTGAGGGGGAATGAAGACTCTAGAATGACTCCCAGGCTACAAACCCAAGTGATTTAGTAGTATCTTTGACAGAATTAGATAAGTTTGGGAGATTTGGGGGAGAAAGATAATGACTTCTCCTTTGGACATGTGGAGTTCGTACATATCCGGTTGGTGATGTCTAGTGGTCAGCAAAGGTAAGGACTGAGGAAAAGCTCTTCAGATCTGCCAGGAGACTAGTGATAACCTTGGACAAAGCTGCTCAAGGAAATAGTAAAATATCTTGTATTCCTACTGAATGGGAAGTGGTATTTCTACAGAATCAACAAGACTCAAGAAGATGTGAAGTGACATAAATTGATTTTAGAATATGTTCAATGCAGTTTTAGTAATTTAGTAATTAAGAAGTAAGTAAATGAAGTGCAGGTGTCCTATCAAAACCTGTCCTGTCTGATTGCCATTGGACTGTATTGAAATTTAGGAATAGAAAAAATAGGTAGTTACCTTTTCTTTTCATTGCTTATAATACAGCTTTTTGTTTTACTGACTTAAAAACTTACAGCTTAGTTTTAAAAACTGAAATATGAGTTTTCCAAACATTAGAAATGTTATCCAAAGGTTAAAACAGTAGAACAGTATTAACATTTCTTAGAGCTGGCATGAGTCGATGAATTGACCTTTTAATGGCCAACATGGAACAGAAGAAATATAATAAACTTCGTATTACTACTTTAGCTGAGAAATAAATACAAATGAATATCACTTTCTTAGCTCTACTTTCCTATTCACAGGCAAGTATTTAAGAGTAATTTATCATTGACTTAGTTATGATTTATTGAGTGCCTGTAGCATATTAAATTCTGTCTTAAATGTAACGCAGTGGTATTTAATAAATACATCTATTTATGTGACAACATCTATTATCTCCAAGGTCCCAAGGATAAAAGAACAAAAAATTAATAAGAGACAAATCTTGCACTAGAGGGAGCAACAAACAGATGCTTAAATCAGTAAATATAGAGCATACAGAAAACAGATGTAAAGTAGTTTAAGATGGGAGAACACTCACATGTAGTGAGATCAGGAGATATATCCTCATGTAGGAAGTAGAACTTAGGCTGCCCTTTGAAGGGAGCTGAGAAGACCAAGAGGGGGAGAGGAGGAAAGGAAGGATCCTACATGGGCAGGGGTGTGAGTGCTCAAAATGAAATATTGTGTTTAAGCAACAAAAGTAGATCATCTTGATAATAATATAGCATACGTTCTATAAAATAACACGAAACACATCTACAAGATTAGAGTCAGATTATAAAGGTATTTAACTGTCAAATAGAGAAGTGTATATTTTAATCTAAAAGCAAAGTGAGATATTGGAATTTCTTCATCAGAGGAATGATACCCAAAGACCCTGTGGTTTAAGAATATTACTTTGACTTCTTTGCAGAGGGAGGATTGAAGAAGGGACAAAATAGAAGCAGAGAGGCCAGTTAATTGTTGTAATAATCAAAAAGGAGAGATGGTGGTAGCCATGAGTCAAAAGAAAAAGACATCTGTAAGAGATACTTTGGAGGCAGAATTGGTGAGGCTTGACAACTTATTCGATGTAAGTAATAAGGCAGAAGGAGAGATAAGAATGACCCCAAATTTGCACATCTGGGTGACTCTAAGGATGGCCTTTGCTTTTGGCAGAGTTGGAAAGGAAGAGCAGTGGCTCGGGAGGAAAGGATATGAGTTCTTTATGGGTCATGTTGAGTCTGAGATACTTGAGGACATCCAGTTACTGTAGAGAGGTCAAGAAGGAGAAAGACCAGGACAAGGTTTATGTGACTGAAGTTGGTGATAAGTTTCATGTGAAAAGTGAGATTGGAATAGGTTGAGAGTAAAGGAGAAGAAGTAGAAGCAACAAGTATAAACAGCTTTTCCCCTGTAGGAGTTTGGTTCTGAGAAGAAAGAGAGATCTAGTATGATAGGTTGAAATTAGAGTCAAGTGAAAGGTGCAGATTTGATTTGATTTGATTTTTTTAGGAGGGGAGAAATCTGGCCATACTTGTTGACAGTAAAGAAAGAGCCAGTAAGCGATAAAGATTAGGCAGGAGTAGCGGGGATGGTTGAGAGGGCTCTTCTGGAGGACACAGTAGTGATTCGGAATGGGCATATAAATAGAGGAGTTGGTATCGATGAAGAGAAGGGTCATCTTATCAGAGAAAGAAGTAAAGGAGAGATTGGGGAAAATACCAAGGAATTTGGGTGGTGGGTACTGACTAGAGGAAAGGAGTAAGCTCATGACTTATGACCAGTTTCTCCGTGAACTATGAGGTAAGGTCTTAGGAGGAGACGTAAAGGAATGGTGCATGTAGGAGGCTTGGAAAAAGAAGAGATTTGGCATCATTGCCAAGGGAGAAGGGAAAAAAGGGTCCAGTTGAGATTAGGGAGCATACATTTGTCAGAGGCCTAGTCAACAAAGTTATGTGACTTCCTCCAGCAAAGCATAGTCAGAGCAGAGAAAGTGGATGGTATAGGAAACCCAGATTTAGAGTTTAGCAAGAGTGAATGGGTAAGAAAAGTGATAAAAGAATTCAAGAGCTTAGAGCAGGATATAGTTGAACTGATTAACTATAGAGTCAAGATTGGGAAAGGAGAAAATTAACTCAGAGTAGAATTGATGGCCTGGGAGAGCACTGAGGCAGTCACAAAGTGACTGTGAATAATAGGTTTAGGAGGAGGGGGAATTGAGGCACATGGAGATAGAGAAGGATAGGAAATAATGGTTAGATAGTGAAATGTCAGAGTTCTCAATAATGTGAGTGGTTGTGAGATCAAGGGTATGACTGTTTCTGTGTGCGGAAGAGATAAAATGAAAAGGAAAGTCATGGAATTTAAGGAGACTGATGACTTAGCAGACCAGGGTGTTTTGAGGGAACACTACAAATGTGTGCCTCAAGTGTAAAGGCTGGGATTGAGATGAGAAGAAAGAATCAGTCAGTCACTAAGCATTTATTGAGTACTTGCTGTGTGCCAAGTACTGTGCCAAGCACTGGAAATTTTTTAAAAATGGCAACTGGTAGTTGTTATTCTCAAGGACCTCATAGTCCAATGGGGGAAACAACATGCACACAATTATGTGGGAATAGAATATGTGCAGGCTAAACTGGTGCTAACTCTGTGAGAAAGCAGAGAGAATGACCTGGGGGCTGGTAGATAACTGCTGCCAGGATCTAGATGGGGAGGGGGAAGTATAATCTGAATCTAGATACTAGGATCTGGAAAGGATTACACATGCACACACACACACACACACATGTATATTGAAAGGCAGAGGGGGGAGTGTGCCAGCCTCAAACAAAGAGGAATTAGCTATTGAGAAAGGAAGGAGCAGTGGGAAGAAAGGTGTTATTCCTGTTTTCTGTCCTGGCCTAGTGTCTTATGGGACATTCAAGAAAGTATGTCTAGTACTGGAGAAGCTGATCAAAAATCCCCTTAGTCAAGCAACAGGCATGTGTTAAGCCCTCCCTAACTCAAAACCAAGTCAAGTGCAAGTCATGTCATTACTTCTCTGATGGCATGATCTTCAGCAGCAAAGGACCAACACACGCACATGCACACACACACACACGCGCGCGCGCACGTGCATGTATTAAGCACCTGCTCAGGGCCAGGTAGGTTGAAAGGTTTTGAGACGTTAAATACATAGCGTGAAACAATCCCTATTTGCCCTATTTGCAGTACACTTAAATCCTGACAGAAAGATACCACGTACATATATAGTATGTGCTGCATTGTTGCTGTTGTGTTTGTCATTTTCAAAGGGGACCATGACATCAGGGATATGAGGACGTGACTTGCAGTTGACTTTGATTTGAGTGAGGGAGGGCTGTGCAAGGTCACCAGCCTCATTTTCTCTTCCTGGGCCATCTGGATCCAGTGACCAGGTATTCATTAGGTTAACTGGAGAAGGCCCAGGATGTAATGGGAGACCTTGGCCTATTCAGGTACGCATTTAGAGTGAGGTAATGCCTATTCAGGGAAAGGGCCTTGCCTCTTTGAGAAGTGAATTAAGGGATGTGCTCCATAAGTATAAAGGAAATAAATAAAAGGGAAGTCAAGGCACTAGCAGTTGGTGGATCATGACAGTTTTCATGGTGTTTGAGCTACGTTCAGAAGAAAGAGAAGGATTATGTAAGGCAGTGGTGAGGAGGGAGCATGTTGTAGTCATGGTGGTTGATCAGTACTAAGGCCCAGAGATGTAGAAATAGATACAGTGCCTCATGTGAGAAATGAGAGAAGGCCAGTTTGGCAGAATTACAGCGTGGGAGGGGAGTAAATGTACCGTAAGAAAAGCATTGTAAACCTTGAAAGATAGATTGGGATCAGGTTGTATATTGTATTCTAGGGGCAATGGAGAACCACTGGAGGTTTGGAGTAGGATGGTGAGTAGATCTGTGTTTGAGGACAGTCACTTTGGCATCTGTTTGGAGGATGAATTAGAATGGGGAAGGACTTTGAGGCAGGGAGACTAAGAAAGCTGTTGTGGGTGAGAGATATGATTAGAGCCTGAACTAGAGGTTAGATATAAATATATCTGATTCAGCATCTGATTGGATAGGTCGTGGTAAGGAAGAGTGAGGATTGGGAGATACTGTCGGCATTAAGAACCTGAGAAGCCAGAAGAATGGTGGTGCCTTTGACAGAAGCAGAGAAATTGCAAGGGATAGTTTGGAGGGAAAGATAAAGTTCTACTTTGTATTTAAAATTTGAGACGTCAGTAGAACATCCAACGTAGTTTGAGGCCAACTAGATTTCCATAAGTGTCAGAAGATGAAGGAGCCATGGAGGAAAAGGCCTAAGATAACAAGAAGTTTAACAGTCGAACGATGGTCCAGGGAAAGCAAAGCAGCGTCAGTACGTTGATGGGGATGAAAGGTAAGGGGATTTTCATCTTGGCCGTGCTCAGAACAGAAGGAAGGGAGTTTACCAGCTGTTTGTGTTCAGTTGTGTCCTACTCTTCAGGACCCAGTTTGGAGTTTTCTTGCCATTTCTTTCTCTAGCTTATTTTACAGATGAGGAAACTGAGGCAAACAGGGTTAAGTGACTTGCCCAAGGTCCCACAGTGAGTGATCTGTCTGAGGCCAGATTTGAACTGAAGTCTTTTTGAATCCAGGCCTGGCACTGTATCCGCTGAGCCACTTAGCTACCCTTGCTAACTGTACGATGGGAATTCGTTATTTACTGACTGGGTCTCCTCCCTTGAAATGCCTTAGGATGGCAAAAGGAGTGTCAGTTCTCTATCAAGCACTAGGAAAGGGGGAAAATTATAACTAGTATTAGAAACCCTACTTCTAGATGAAGTTCTCGGGGCAAAAAAGGTTTGGGCCTTGAGGTTCAGGCCCTGGGTAGGATCTTGGAGGTGTTAGTCTAGTACCTGTGACTGTGTTCTTGGAGATTAGAGGCCTAGAGCCTAAGCTCAGTCCTAGACTTATAGACAAGATCTCTTAGCAAAATTTCTAGAAGATTATGTTCTGGAGAAAAGGACCTGATGCCTGAAGATGTGATTCTGATGTAGGACTAGTCCAGCAACAGTAGGTTTATCTCATCCCAGCTCTGTGGTAGTGAAAAGTTGTATTTTTGTATTGAATCCAGGCAGAGTAGTGAATGGGACTGGGGAGGTGGGGAAGGAGTACCAGAATAGGTTTAAGGCATGCACTCTCTTTCCACGAAGACAATTCCTGGCTTCCTTATCATGGCTCACACTTTTCGGTCTCCTGCACCCATCAGCTTTTACTCTGTTTTGGGAGAAAATAGTAAATGCTTGCTAGCAGTAGTGATAGCAAACTCCACAACCAGCTAAGGTCCATAAAGCAGCAAGATTACCTTACTCCTGTGCAGTGAAATAATTAAGGTCCATTCATGGTGGATAGCCAGCTTCTTAAAGAAGTCCGTTAGTACAATCTACATGTCTTCTAGAATGCCAAGTGACTGGGCAGGGGCATCTGCAGGTCCCAGGTTAAAAGAATTCTGTCATGTTTGGAGCCAGTAACGTTGTACCGTTATGAGAATGCCTATTCCAGTGCTTTTCATATAGACAGGTTTGTTAATCTAAGAACTATTTCTCAATAAGGTGAGGTTGGAAAATGTCAAATAAGCGATGGTGAAAGTCACCAGATTTGCACGCATAATGCATAGGTTTAGGTGCTGACTGCCCTGTGCACTACATGTGATGTGAGCAAGTGACTTAACCTGTCTGAGCCTTAGTTTCTGCACTTGGAAAATTAGGGACTTAGAGAGCAGATCACTTCTGAATTTTTGTCTAGTCCTGTGTATTGAACAGCAAAAGTTTCACAAGCCCTTCTCTCCTCCCCCAAAGCATGAACACAATTAAATAAGTTTTTGAAATAGCTGAAAACACCAAGGCTGTCTTTAGCTCCCAAGCTACTTGACCTTGAGCAAGTCACCCTCTCTGGGCTTCATTGATCTCTCTAAAGACCTTTGAGATTGTGAAGTACTAGATTTGTGAGGAGATAGATGGTGTCTTAGAGCTGGCAACAGCCCTGTCAAAGACAGGAACAAAAAAAAGCCTCCAAAGACAGTTGTTTCCCAGGGAAGGAAAAATGATACGAAAGAGACAGGCAACCTTGTATTCCAAAACAAGGAATAAAGAATATGTATCAAAAGAAACTCAAAAACACAGGAAAGGAAATAGAAATGAAGTCAAAGTGGGGGGTGGAGCCAAGATGGTGGAGTAGAAAGACTCACGTATGCTAGCTCCGAACCCACAGCCTATATATTTCCTGTGGGAAGAACTCCCCACAAATTCTGGATCACTGCAAGGCAAGCAGAAACACAGTGGAAAAGATTTCCGTTCAAGAGAGCCCTGGAGAGCCGTCCCCAGGGTCCGTCGCGCCCCGGAAAGCGGAGCCCACTCCTGAGCTGCCCTGGCCGTGCGGCCACCGAGCAGGCTTCAGGGACGGAACCTCCAGTGGCCAGGAAGGTCCCTCCACCCACAGATGCTACAGGTCAGTGAGAGAGACGTCTGGGCTGGCCAAGAGGGGAGCGGGGTGTCTCCGTGACTCAGGCTCCCTCGGGAGGATGTGGGGAAGGCAGAGGCAGGGGCAGGAAGCAGAGGCAGCAGAGGCAGCAGAGGCAGCGGTGGTGGCCCGGGACTCCCCGAGCAGCAGGCAGAAGCTCAGGTCTCTGCATAAACCACCTGAGGGAGCTGAGCCTGGGAGGCAGCCCTGCCCCCACCCGCTCCATCACTGAAGGTCTGTGCATAAAGCCCCTGAGGGAACTGAGCCTGGGAGGCGGGCCTGCCCCCACCTGAGCACCAGAACTTAAGCTCGCATTGAATAGCAGCTGCGCCTGCCACGGAAAGCCTATTTGAATCTCAGACCCCCACTAGCTGGGCGGATCTAGGCAGGGGTGGACAGGAATCTCAGAAGTCAAGTAACTGCCTGGGAAAATGCCCAGAAAAGGGAAGAAAAATAAGACTATAGAGAGCTTCTTTGAGCAGGTGCAAATGTTCCCGCCTTCAAATTCTGATGACGAGGAAATAATCTTACCATCAGGGAAAGACGTGGAGGTCGGGGCCTCTGTATCCCAGACATCCCAGGTGGATGTCCGGTGGGCTCAGGCCTTGGAAGACCTCAAAAAGGATTTTGAAAAGCAAGTTAGACAGGTGGAGGAAAAACTGGGAAGAGAAATGAGAGATGCAAGAAAAGCATGAAAAACGGGTCAATACCCTGCTAAAGGAGACCCAAAAAAATGCTGAAGAAAATAACACCTTGAAAAATAGGCTCACTCAGTTGGCAAAAGAGGTTCAAAAAGCCAATGAGGAGAAGAATGCTTTCAAAAACAGAATTAGCCAAATGGAAAAAGAGGTTCAAAAGCTCTCTGAAGACAATAGTTCACTCAAAATGAGAATGGAACAGATGGAGTCTAATGACTTTCTGAGAAACCAAGAAATCACAAAACAAAACCAAAAGAATGAAAAAATGGAAGAGAATGTGAAATATTTCATTGGAAAAACAACTGACCTGGACAATAGATTCAGGAAAGACAATTTAAAAATTATGGGACTACCTGAAAGTCATGATCAAAAAAAGAACCTAGACATCATCTTCCATGAAATTATCAAGGAAAACTGCCCTGAGATTCTACAACCAGAGGGCAAAATAAGTATTGAAAGAATCCATCAATCACCACCTGAAAGAGATCCAAAAAGAGAAACTCCTAGGAACATTGTGGCCAAATTCCAAAACTCCCAGGTCAAGGAGAGAATCTTGCAAGCAGCTAGAAAGAAACAATTCCAGTATTGTGGAAATAAAATCAGGATAACTCAAGATCTAGCAGCTTCTACATTAAGGGATGGAAGGGCGTGGAATAGGATATTCCAGAAGTCAAAGGAACTAGGACTCAAACCAAGAATCACCTACCCAGCTAAACTGAGTATAATACTTCAGGGGAAAATATGGTCTTTCAATGAAACAGAGGACTTTCAAGCATTCTTGATGAAAAGACCAGAGCTAAAAAGAAAATTTGACTTTCAAACACAAGAATGAGAAGAAGCATGAAAAAGTAGACAACAAAGAGAAGTCATAAGGGACTTACCAAAGTTGAACTGTTTACATTCCTACATGGAAAGACAATATTTCTAACTCTTAAAACTTTTCAGTATCTGGGTAGTTGGTGGGACCACACACACACATACACACGTACACGCGTGCATGCACACACACATACACACATGCACGCACATACAGAGACAGAGCATACAGTGAGTTGAATAGGATGGGACCATATGTGAAAAGAAATTAAGGTAAATGGTGAGAGAGAAAGGTAGGGGGAGGAAAGAGGGTGAAATGGAATGGGGTAAATTATATCTCATTTAAGAGGCAAGCAGGAGACTTTTTAGTGGAGGGAAAAAGAGGAGAGCTGAGAAAAAAACAAGAAGTTTACCCTCATCACATTCGACTAAAGGAAGGAATAAAATGCACACTCATTTTGATATGAAAACCTATCTTAGGAAAGTGGGGGAGAAGGAGATAAGAAAGGGGGGCGGGGTGATGGTAGGGAGGGTAATGGGAGGAGGGAGCAATTTGAAGTCAACACTCTTGGAGAGGGACAGGATCAAAAGACAGAATAGAAACAATGGGGGGCAGGATAGGATGGAGGGAAATACAGTTAGTCTTACACAACCCGACTATTATGGAAGTCATTTGCAAAACTACACAGATAGGGCCTATATTGAATTGCCTGCCTTCCCAAAGGGAATGGGTGGAGAGGGAGGGATGGGGAGAATTTGGAACTCAAAGTTTTAGGAACAACTGTTTAGTATTGTTGTTGCTACTAGGAAATAAGACATACAGTTAATGGGGAATAGAAAGTCATCTGGCCCCATAGGACAAAAGAGAAGATGGGGACAAGAGAAGGGAGGGATGATAGAAGAGAGGGCAGATTGGTGATAGGAAAATTAGAATGCTAGGTGTATTGGGGTGTGGGAAGGGGATAAAAGGGGAGAAGATTTGGAACCCAAAATTTTGTGAAAATGAATGTAAAAAGTTAAATAAATAAAAAAAAAAAAAGAAATGAAGTCAAAGCCATAAAATGGATGATAAATAAACCTAAACAAGTAAAAGAAGAAATGAAATTCGTGAAGGAACAAGGCCAGATAATGGAACTCAACTTGGAAATCCTCCTGAAGTACACGGTAAAGCAGTAGCACCATTCTTCTGTTGTATGAAATACGAGAAAAAGAATTCAAGTAGGGCCCCAAGTGCAGGAATACTTTGAAGCTTTGCTCACAAAAGTAACAGATCTACAGGACAGAACTTAGAGAGGACCTAAGAATTACACAGTTAAAAACAGTGAATAAAGAGTGTTTCATAAAACTGTTTAAGAAAATTTTCCAGAGAAATTAAAGTCAAGGGACAGATTACAGAATGCATAGGATGTGGCATCAGGGATAAATTCAGATTCACCCAGACATGTTACCATGAGACTCTTAAGATTCCAATGACTGGAAGATGATTTTATAAGCCAGCCAAAAAAATGACATATTAAAGAAAACCAATTTTAACTGAACAAGACTGTTTTTACCCAAAGTAAGGAGTGATAGAGGGTGAACATGTTGTTGTCCGAACTCAGTGGTAGACTGTTCCTCCCACAGCCCGTTGCCCAAGTTCTATAATCGTATAGGCGCAGTCTAGAAGTAGTTACTGGTCCAGCTGCATTTTCTTCAGCCTTCCACCCATTTGTCATTACTGTTCAGATTTCGTCTTCAGAAACGAAGGACGGATGGGTGTATACATACCCCAGTTTTAGTCATTGACACGGACACGTAGGAAATGTTTAATGATCTGATGGAGAATTATTTAATGCTTAGTATAAACCAGAATGTCTCCTTAAATTGTAAACAAACTTTTACGTAAACATTTTCTTTATTCAGTTGAATTTATAAATTATACTAGTCACACCTTAAGTGGGTGTTGTGTTTTACAAGAAAAACAAAACCCTCTAGCCTGTTAATATTCTAACCTATTTTATGTTAGCAATAGCAACTGGACGGGTGTGAACCTTTTTCTTTATGTGCCCACTATCCAGTTATTTTAGTAACTTGTTTACACATATTTTAAAAGTCCATTTAGAAGCCTAATTTTATTTCTTGGTCTATTGCCTTTTCTAACTCTTTGCCCAATTATTTAATCCATTTAATTGTATATAATTCTCTAAATTCTAGAAAGTGGTACTGTAGATAGAGTGTTGGGCGTGGAGTCACAAAGACCTGAGTTCAAACCAAGCCTCAGTTACTTACTAGCTGTGTAACTTTGGGACAAGTCACTTAATCTCTCAGTTTCGTCAGGTATAAAATGGGGATAATTATAGCACCTAACTCCCAAGGTTGTTATGGGGATTAAATGAGGTATTTGTAAAGCACTTTGCAAAACCTGAAGTGCTTTATGAATGCGACCTCTTTCTGTTTTTAAAAGCATGTTATTTTTTCTTACAATTGGGTACAAACAAATAAGGGAGGCTTCATACAGTCCTTATGCATCACTCATCAATGGAAGCACATGGGGAGTCAAAGAGTGAGGAGCACTCCTAGAATTTATTTAGCTCATCTAGAGAAACATAGGAAGGAGGATAAAGGATGAGTAAGGATAGCATAATAAATAAAGAAATGGAGGCAACGTCACCGTAATGCCATTTGAGTGAATGACGTCATTAGCTAACCCAGAATCCAAAATCGGACTTCGATTCAGTATTTATGCTGTGTACATATGTAGAGCTTTCCTTAATGGTAAAGAGTGTGTGCATAAGGAGAGGGAAAGCAGCTTCAAAAATGAATTTTATTCTTTGCTTTATCATTTTTTATTAAGACAGAGAAAGAGAATATTGTATTGAAAGAGATCTGTTTTTATAATCCATATGTGCATAAATTATATTTAAATAATCCATTTCATTGTTGTATTATATTTTCAGTAAGCGTAGAATGCTTCACTCATTCTATTAAAGGTACCTCTTTAGATGTGACTTAAAACTGAAAAAATACTCAAAACCCGGTATGTTCAGAAGTGGCAGATATCACGTCTAATGTAGAGTATTAATTTTAAGAAAGCACTCTGCAACATTGGGAAAAAAAAACATAGGTTCACCATTAAGATGACCAGTAGTCTATACTGTGACGCTTGCTGCCACATAACTACACTGGACAGGACGTACACAGAGAGTAGATGATAGTAAGATGCTTGGGCAGCAACTGTAGGTCAGGCTCAAGTCAGTTAATCCTAAGTAGAGTGAGTGGACTTCAAAGCAAGACAAAAATAAAGAATGACTGTTTCCTTCTGAACAAAGGCATTGTACATCCTGTAAAATGAAGTCCCTGTGTGATGAAGTGGCTTACAACCACAACGGCCACATTTCTGCTGCATCTTAACGATGTGGAAATGGTTGCTTATATGCATCACTCCCATGATAATGACAGAGGGACTGTAACATGAAACATTTATTTCTGTAGCTGTCGTTTATTTTTTTTAAACTGCCAACTAGAAAGAGTAAAAATGGACAATCCTGTTTTGAACTGTTTTAGTGGGGATATTTCTAGTATTTCTTCATAATATGTGGCTCATGTTTTCATGTAGATTTTTTACAAAGTCATGTTAACAATAAATCAGAGTCCCAAAAGGCCCCAACTTGCTAGGGTAATTGGAAGAAATAAATAAGATGAAATTCAGTAGGGACAAAAATGGGAAATTCTATATCGGATTAAAAAAAATCAGCTTCATGAATATCGAGTGAAGAAGACATGGTTTGACAGCTGTTAGCACTGAGTGTTAACAGTATGAACCTGTTAGCCCCCACCCCCAGAAAAAAATGCTATTCTGAGAAGAATTCTGTTCAGATTGAAGGAAATCATAAATCTGCCCAGATCAAAATACATTTGTAGTCCTGTTTTCTGTTCTGGGTACCACATTTGAAGAATGTCCTGAAGAGACTCATACAGATGGTAAGAGAAAGTGTCAATAAGAATCAGTTGCAGGAACTAGAGATATTTAGCCTAGAGAAAAGCAGACTCAGAAGCAAAATTGTAGCCATCCTGCGAAAGAGACAGTAGACTCTTTCTACCTGGCCACTAAAGAACTAGAAGCAACAAATAGATATCTTCAAGAGGAAGATCCAGGATTGTCGTAAGAAAAATGAATGAGCAGTTATGAAATGGTCCTAACTGATAACTGTCCCAAAGTGAATGAACTGACCACCTTGTGCTCCCTCGCCCTGCTGGGGGTCTTTGTATAGAGAGTCTGGATAACTTGCTTGTTGGGGTATTGTAGAGGACGTTCTTAGCTGATACTTGGCCTTGACCTATAGGGTGCCTTCCAGCTGTTGGTTTCTATGATTGTCACTTCACTTGGGTATATAGAGTAAATGCAACTGACTGAAAGACAGCGGCTGAAATCATAAGCTGAATAAAATATTTTACTTGAATTGACAAATGTAAATGACAACTGAGCAAGACGGATATGTGTGTTTGTTGTGGTAACCCTTCATAACTAGGTTAGTTGATTGATCAAGCTCCAAAGATTAAAACAACTGTAATGCGTCTCTAGCTTAATTGTCTTTTAAGATGGTCTCATCCTTTGCTACTCTGATTTCCTCTCAGCAACCCTCTGGATAATGCAAGTAGATTTGTCATTTTGGTCTCCAAAAAAAATGCCAGTTCTCCTGATTTACTTCTGATGTTTTTCCGAGGTGATTAACTACTCCAGCATCCCTTCAGTTTATGTTTTAAAACTCTTAACAGCTGTTCTTATTGGTGGGATTTTTCCCATTATAAGCTTATTGTCCTTCAGTTTGTTTTCTAAGGGTACATAAACTCTTCTAAGTCCCCTGAGGACATGTGCTAAAGCATCCCAAAGTAATTCATTATATCCTTACCTCTATAACCTATAAAGGCAATATTATTGAAAAAACCCTGAACTTTTAAAGAGAATTCCTTTAATAGGCATGGTAAGTTTTGTTGTAATATGTAAATTATTTGGAATTAAAAATCCCTAGTTTTAGAAATTTTATGTGGAATGACCAAATTTGACCTGACTATAGCAATAAACAACTCATGTGTTAGAAAAATCTGGAGTATTTAGTTTGGTTCATTGTTTGTGGCATTCACTGTGTTTTCACTTCCAAATGATCTTCTTTCCTAGAGTCCCTTGAGCCTGGGGGATCCATCACTGTTGCAATGGGGATTGACTTTTGTGATTCCACTCAGACTGCCTCCTTCCAGTTGTGGTAAGTTCGGGCGCTGTTTTATATTTCTAGTCTCTTTAATGGTGCCAGGTTGATTGAGAAAATGCCTGGTTAAATCTATTTCAGACTACTCTGCAATACGAACAGTTACAGTATTTTGTTTCATGACTGAAATTAGTTTCATAATTGAATTTTAGAATACTATAGTCTTACGTGCATGTGTTAGCTTAAATCTTTCTTAATGATGTATGGAGAAATTATGATCTGTATGGAGAATTTGAGAAAATCCCATCTGACATAACTATCCATCTTAGCTGCTCATCTTCCGTTCTCACAGTGAGGGTCAGTAGCCAAGCTCAGTTATCTGAAACCCTGCTGGACGGGGTGACTCTCGTCCTCAGTTTAAGAACCATGGCTTGCTGTTGTCATGGTGACCGCTGCTGAGAAATGTTGTAGAGAATGGGGGTGAAAGACTTTCTAGAAGTCATTTGTGAAGATAGTTTCCAGAATTGAAAGTCTCTGTTGACATCGTCGTTTCTTTTTCTGTTCTGACCATTTCATATGTTTTTCTTTTGCTATTATTCTCCTAAAACCCCATGTTCATAAATCAATCAGATCCTTACTAAGCCCTGAGTTTAATCTTTAAAGTCAGTTTTATACATAGATAAACGTTTTTCTAATCAACTGTGAGCTTCGTTTATCTTATTGGAAAATGGGAAAAGTTTTTTATCGCCAAAGAAATGTGTGACGTGCTTTGTCTAAATTACAGGCATCTTATTGCACAAATTTTTATTTCAAAAAATCATCACGTTTACAAAATCGTCACTTTGTAATGGGGACATTGATTACATACATAACTTTTCTTTGACATAGAACTTTGCAGTTTACCAGTGATTCAGGCCTAATATTATACCATTTATTGCCAAGAATCTGCGATGATGAATATGACCAGTGTAGCATGGCACATTGATTTTATGCAGATCATCACCTTTATGTTTTGGGAGGTCTGCTGTATTAGTGAAATATAAAAACTGATTGCTTTTTCCAACATTGCCTAGTAATTGTTTATTATTTTCCTATTAGACAAACAAGACAGATCAATATTACTGAACACCAGACTATGAGTAACGTCACTGTAAATAGATTTGCCTCCCACACCAATGGTGCATTCATTGTAATGACTTGGGCAATGTGAGCCCAATGACAAAGCTCATGTGCCATGTTAGTCTAAAATTGAGAACCCACAATTTTCCCTTTTCTTATGAAGCTTTCATATTTCTTTGACCCTTTAGATGGATAGGCATGCCATGGTATTTTTTTCTGGTTTGCTCTTTTTTTAAAAAATGTATAGCCTGTATAAATAATTTCCTGGGTAAAATGATTTCTAACTTAAAGCCCTTTTGGGTATTGATGTGTAGGTGCTTTTTAGTCTATAAACATTTGAACTGCTTTAAACAATTTCTCTTTATGTCACACTTTTCTAAAATTATTTATAATAGTCATAAAATAGTCTTGGCTATTTTAAAAATTAACTTAAATATGTTTTCCATAATATCTTAATAATATCTACATATGTACTTTTTTCTAAAATTTTAACTATGGAGGTTTATATGCGTGACATTTATTTGAAATTTTATTAGGAATTGGCTCAGCACCAAAGCACCCAGAATCATAATTATTTTCCTTATGTGTTCCAAAAAGAGCACTTTGTCTTGCATCAGATGTAATTGATCCTGAAGCAGTGTAATCACAATTACTCACTTTCTTAATTGGCCTGCCCAAAATCAGAAAATGGAAACCGATCGACAGCGTTTAAATCAATAGCTTTATAGTAGCGCTTGTGGGGGCGGGAGATAGTGGTGATGTGTGGATCAATTGGTCTTAGATGCCAATCACCGGCTGTGTGTTTTGCATGGTAAATAGCACCTTTTTGGTTAGTGATGTACTGTACTGTTCTTGGTGGTTCAATAGAAAAGGAAGAAAAAGCAAGAATGTGTGATAAATGCTGCTTTTTCCTCCCAGTGCATTGATGTAGATGTATAGAAGTAAGAAGAGCAGAGGTAGTAGATTCTACATTCCAGAGTGGCTGTGAACGATGAAGATCTAAGCTGTGAAAAGCAGTTCCTGTCCATCAAAGCAGAAAGAAAACAAGGCAATGGGCGCTGTCTCACTATTGAAGCTATGGGTTGGTTTTGTACTATTATGACTATTAGGAAACTTAGTGGGAGAGATTAACTTTGCTCTGATATATTTACACTTCAGATGGCTACTCAATTCAATACCTTATGAGTATCGCCCATAAATTATGAAGTACACCTTTAAGCAAATGCAGTTCAGAAACTAGAAAGCCTGGGAGCAAGCACACAGCCCTGTTTCACTCTGTTGGTGACTGGGAAGGCACAAGAGCTTTGTGCATTATCCAGAACCTGGGCAAACCTGCCATCGTTAAATTGACATACAATACTGAGGAACTTCTCCAGGCAATCAAATTTTGACACAATTTTCCATAAGTCCTCGCGACTAACAGTATCAGAGGCCTTGGTGAGAACTACAAACATTGGTGTACAGATCTCTCTTCTGCTCCTGGCATTTCTCCTGGAGTTGTCGGGCAGTAAACATGGCCTTTTCTGAAGCCATCCTGGCTCTCAGGTATATGACCATCTTCCAGGTGAAGGATCAGCCTATTAAGGAGGACTCTAGCAAGGATTTTGCCAGCAATGACTAAGAGAGAGATCCTCCTGTGATATTTTCAGTCATGTTGACAAATGTTTCCAATCAGGATCAACTAGCGTACTGTTGGCAAGTTCTTCAATTTGAAAAGTCTGCAAGCCAAGACCAAAGTGGAGGGAGTGTTGGTGCATGATTCCGTTTGCAGATGACTATGCACTCAATGCAGCCTCTGAAGCTGAGGTGCAACAAAGTGTGGATCAGTTCTCTGCTGCCTGTGCTCATTTTGGCCTAATAATAAATGCCAAAAAAATCACAGGTGCTCCATCAGCCACCACCACACCATCTATATGTGGAACCATCAGTTACAACAAATGGAGAAATGTTGAATGCTGTGGATAAGTTCACTTACCTTGGTAGTGAACTTTCCAGGGATGTACACACTGACAAGGAGGTTGAAGCATGCATTGCCAGAGCTAGCTCAGTGTTTGGGAGGCTCCAAAGAAAAGTTTGGGAGAGAAGAGGTATTAGACTGACTACCAAACTGAAGATCTGCAAGAGCTGTTCTGCTGACCTCATTGCTGCATGCTTGTGAAACATGGACAGTCTACCAGCGCCATGCCAGGAAACTGAATCGTTTCCATTTGAACTGTCTTAGGAAGATTCTGAGGATCACCTAGCAGGATAAGGTACCAGATACTGAAGTCTTTGCTTGAACTGAACTGCCAAGTATTCAAACTATGCTTCAGAGAGCTCAAGTCTGATGGGCAGGCCATGTTGTTCGAATGCAAAATGAATGCTTGTGGGAAAGACTATTTTATGGAGAACTTGCATGGGGCAGGCGATCGCATGGTGGCCAGAAGAAACGATACAAGGACCCTCTCAAGGTCTCTCTCAAGAACTTTAGATTTGACTGTGTGACATGGGAGACACTGGCACAGGACTGCTCAGCATGGTGTGCCCACATCAGAAAAGGTGCTGTGCTCTATGAGCAAAGCAGAATTGAGGCAACACAAAGTAAATGTAGGATATGCAAATTTCAAGTACACACCCCAAAAATTCATATGAACTATCTGTACCCAACCTGTGGTAGAGCATTCCGAACTCGTATTGGTCTGATCAGCCACACTGGACACAATGAAATTTTACTTTACAGTGGTGATGTCATTTTGGTCCTCTTGGAAGACGAAGGACAACAAGTAGTTCAGAAACAGACAAACAGTCCTCGTCATCGTTTGAGATAATATGTTAGTGTCTGTGGAGAGATAAGCAGATGTTCACCCCACACACACACACGCACACACGTGACACATGTTTGCAGGAATATATGTTCCAACTATAGTTGAATGTTAGCAGCCTAATACTGAATCTTCTTGTTTCAGTATTTTGGTGGATCCTTGATCTTATCAACGTTGGCATTTCCTCCAACCATACATTCTCGTTGCTTGTCATGGTTGTGCATATCTTCATGTACAAATGTCCCACCCATTTTTCTGTAGGTCTGTTCATATTCTGTGGGTGTCAGTGCATCATTCAGTGCCCACTTGTTCTTCTCTCTTTATTACGTGACCAGCTCACATCCTTTTCTGATCAGGCATTGCCTGATGGATATCATTATGTCCCTCCTTTCCTGAAAATAGTCATTAGTATTATGTCACAGACTATTTGTGCCCACCATATGTTTCTCCATTGGCCACTTCTGTTTCTTTGGAGATCACTATGGTTCATGATCACAGCCATATAGGATCACTGGATAGATACTGTTTAAGAAGATAATTTGGGAACGCTGGAGACATAGTTCAGTTTCCCAAATTCGATCAAGCTTCTTACTCCTACTTAATTTTGGGTCCAGGTTATTCTTTCTCTACACCTTCTGTCTGAAAGATATGTACTTACAGACCCATTCGGTGAGCTCTTGCCAGTCCTAGTCTGGACAAGAGGTTCTTCTTCATCCACTTGATTTTTCCTGTGTAGTTTGTTAGACCAAACTTTTGAGTAATTGGAAATGTCATTGGATTGCATCTGTAGAATTCCAGGGACAAAATTAGTACATTGTCACCTGGAAGAATTTGCCATCTGTACTGAATCCTACTTCTTGTGTTCTGCTAGACATCTTCCATTAGAGAGGCAGATACCTTTGACAAACATACATCCCTTTTTTTATACTTTGATTGAGACTGATAAGGAATCATCAAGCGCAGTAAACTCTACTTCATTTATTAAGGAATCTTAGATAATCTTAAGATATGCATGGTTACTTTGCTCTGCTGAGTCAAATGCTTAAAAAAACCCCCAAAACAGAGTAATATCTTTCATTCCTTGTGCCTTTTAGTCACTGACTATGAAGATACTGTTTCCTGGACAAATATTTTTCAGAATAGTGGGAGCAGTTCACAGTTTGTAAAGCTCTGAGTTGGGCTGACTGTTCTGAAAAGTATTTTGGAAACATAATGTGGCAGGAAAGCGTCCTCCCCTTTGACCTCATGTTTGCACTGTTGGATACGTGCTCCGCTCTGCAGCCAGGACAGTCAGCAGGCATAATAAGAGCTCACCATGCCAGGCATGAGCGCTCTCTGGAAGCTCACCTTCCACCAGGGAGGACAACATTCAAACAAGACGTCTTCGGGGCGGGTTGGAGCTGATCTCAGAGGAGAAGGGCACCAGGAAAGGCTTCTTGCCAAAGGTGGGATTTTGTTTGGTACTTGAAGGAAGCCAGGACCCGGAGGGGAGGAGAGAGTGTTCCAGGCCTTGGCTCAGGCAGTGGAAGCGCACTGTGGGCCTGAGAAGGCCAGGGTCACTAGATCACAGAGTACGTGAAGAGGAGTAAAAGGGGTAGCAAGGGACCAAGTTATTAAGGGCTTTGAAAACCGGACCAAAGAGTCCTTTAAGCCATGACTGAACCCCACCTCCTGCCCCAGCCCCTCCTCATTCCACTGCCTTTCCGTCTATCCCGTGTAGTTTGCCTCGTGCATGTTGTGCATGTGGTCTGCCTTCGTTAAGAGTGTGGGCTCCCGGAGGGCAGGGACTGTCGCCTCTTTTCTTTGTCCACAGTGCCTGGCACATAGTAGGCTTTTAATAACCATTTATTGAATTGAATTGATTGTGCATCTGATCCTAGAGGTAACAGGAAGCCCCCAGAGTTTATTGAGCACACTGTGAGCGGGGGTGGGATGGAGGCCAGACCGGAGAGGAAGGGACTAGAACGGTATTACAGCAGTCCATCAGTGTAGGATGGCACCTGCACCAGCACAGTGGCCGTATCCAAGGAGAGGGGTTACGAAGGCAGGATTGACAAGCATTGGTCGCAGATTGCATGTAGGAGCAGGAGTTGAGAATGATGCCGAGTGTGAGCCTAGGTAATTGAAAGGAAGGTTATACCCTTGAAAGTAATAGGGAAACTAGGAAAAGGAGATGGTTTGGTTGGAAAGGTAATGAGTTGTTTCGGATGTGTTGAGTTTATTCTACAGGACAAAGACAACAATCCCATAAATACCAAAATAGCATTTTTTTTGTGGTAGCAAAGTGGGTAGGGAAAGGTATGGAAACTAGGATATTGATGTCATTTGATTGAGTAGTAGTTGAACAAGTCATGGTATATGAATATTATTGTACTTTTAGCTAGTATAAATATGAGGAATTCAGAGAAGCATGGGAAGATCTATATGAACTCATACGGAGTGAAGAAGGCAGAATCCAGACAAGATAATACGACTGCAGTAATGTGTATACTCTGAAACAACACAGGCCCCTGAATTCAGATTAAATGCAGTGATCGTTGCTGATTCAATTAGACAGTCAAATCTGCAAACATTTATTAAGTGCCTGTTATGTGACAGGGGGGATAAAAGATAAAACTTCAGTAGTTCTTACTCTCCAGGTGCTTGAGTATATACAAAATATGTACGAAAGAAGGCTTAAATACAAAGTAATTTCAGAGGGGGGATGGCCAGATCAAGACATAAAAGGCATTGCTTAAAGGAAGTTAGTGAGAAGTGCCTGCAAAGGCAGGGGGCTCAGCAGATGGAAGGTCTTGGAGGTGGGAGATGAGTGCAGTGATTGTGAGGTAACTCCTCCCTCTCTCGGTAGACAGTGGTGGATTGCTGTGAACGCCAGATGTTGCAAACTCAATTGGCCGCAGTTGCTGAAAGTTTTGTTTAGTTATTTTTCTTTATTATAAGGAAGAGTTGCAGCAGGGTAGAATGGGGTGAGGAACGGTGTACGGGAATGAAGTACGTGCTAATAGGTGCCTGACTGCACTTGATTAGGAGAGGTGATGAAAAGTGACAATGGGTTTTTTTTTCTTCCTTTTAAAAAACGTTTTAGTGAATTTCTTTTGATTTTACATCATCTTCATATCCAAATATACCCTGCCTGTCTCCCACAGCTAGTTTGCAATCCCCTGTAATAAAAAATAATAAAGAGCAAGAAAAAAAAGGAAAAAATCCAAACTAACCAGCACAACGACTAAATCCAAAAGAAATATGTGACTTGGCGCAGTCCTGAGCCAGAGAAGGGGTTGGAGACCCATTTCCTTATTTCTTTCCATAGCCAAGCTTTTTTATTATTATACACCATGCAATTTCATCAAGAAATGCCCCTCCCCCCTTTAAATAAGTTACAGCCTGCTGTGGACAGCTTCAAAGAGTGTGTAAGTCACTCTCCAGGTTTTTACGGGGAGGGGCGGGATGTGGGTCAGTCATTGATGTCTTTGCAATCACTTTTTGGGGATAGTTAATACTTTCTGTGATATTTTTTCCAGTTCAGTTATGATGTTCATTTCCTTTTCAAAGTTATAGTTTGGTGTTTACCATGTTTTTTCAGTACTGTCTGACTTCTTGGAAAAAGTATTTCTGAAATAATAACAAGCATTTATGTAATATTTACTATGTACCAGGCATTGTGCTTGACAAATGTTATCTCATTTGATCTCCACAACAACCTAGAAGACAAGTGCTGTTATCATCTCCATTTTACATATGAGGAAACTGAGGCAAGCAGACTTGCCCAGAGTCACACTGCCAATAAGTATCTGAAGCTGGATTTGAACTCCAGTCTTCTAAGTCTCAGACCTGTGCTCTGTGCATTGCACCACTTGGCTAGCCCATCAGTGTAAGCCTTCTGTATGATATACAAGCCTTTGGCCTATTTGATTTCTTAATCTCCATCTCTATTTTCCAACATATTATTCATCATCTTTCCTTTTGCATGCCTCTTAGTTGAAGTTGCTGAGTAGTCGGCTCTATGTTGACTTCAGATGAACAATCTGAGCTGTCTACAGCATTTTTCAGCCTCGTCTTCAATAACCATTGCTGGTGTGTAAGCTTTCTGTGTGTTCTAATCATGAGCACAGTAAGGCAAGATGACCAGATGTTACCTCAGCTAATGTTTCTCACCATCTTTAGGCACATGATGAAATCAGCTCTGCCATATAATTTATTTGCTCCTCCATGTTTGACCCATGAGCCATTTTTTTCCTCTTAGCTATACAACTTTCTTCTCTGTTTTCATACCATTTATAAAGAGAATGTCAATATTGGTGTGGTTCATTTCTTCCAGGAATATGTTAACTTGCTGATTGGTGAACTAAAACCTTACTTCCTTGTTAAAATATGGCATGGAAAAAATATCTTTAGCAAAATTATAGTGTAGTATAAGCTGTTCAGTACAGTTTGAGTTAATAATTTTGGCTTGGAGGTGTGTCCATGAGGGAAGCACAGGACAGGTTGTGATAGAAAATGCATACAAAGATGTGGCACAGTCAGTCAGTGGTGTTAGGAGGGCTGACGCTCAGGGCGAACTGAGGAAAGCTAAGGACGACAGAATAGAGTGTGGGTAGTTTTGCTGTTTAGTTATTTGGGGAAAATCAAGGATCAGAGAAGGAATGGGATGGCTGCTTGAGATTGATGAGACATGATAACTGATGACAGAGTGAAGGCAAAACTCAGTTGGAACTGGGGATGTTTATCCTGGCAAAGAGAAAACTTGCCGTGTATGATGATAGCTTCAAGTATTTGGAGGGCTTTCATGTGGAAGTTATGGGAGCAATGGCCAGAAGTGGTGAAGAGACAAATTTAGGTTGGACAGAAGAAAAGCTTCTCATTTGGTCAATCAGCAAACAGCTATTAAGCAGCTACTGCATACCAGGCACTATGCTGGTCTCTGGGGAACTCACCTTCTAATGAGGGAAAGAATGTGTACGCACATAGTTACGAACAAAGCGCAGAGGATGTGTGCATTAGCAGGGGACGGGGTGAAGGTGAGCTGAAAAACCTTCATGCAGGAGGAGGTGACCCCACTTAAACGGAAGCAGAAATTCACGTAGGCAGAGTGAGTAGAGAGGACAAGGAGTTCAGGATGACTGGACCCTAGGTTTTCAACCATCCAAAACCATCCGGAAGTTGAGTGGGTTGCCTCAGTGCATTCCCCTTTGCTGTAGGGCTTCAAACAAATGGTAGGCCACAACTTAATGGGTATGATAGAGGGGAAGATTTAGTTCAGAATTGACTAAGGGGCCCCCGAGGTCCCTTTCGCCTCCAGCCTTCTGGGGTGCTGTGATCACCAGAAGAGGGTTTTCTTTTGTCAGTTTGTTGAAGTCATCTACTAAAATGTGGAAGGATTGTGATCTGTCTACACTGATTGGTCAAGTACAACATCATTCAGATCAGAATCAGTATATACCTTTCCTCTAGGAAGTATGGGAACAAACTAACACATACACACACATCTGTGGCCATCCATCCAGCTTCAAGCATCAGATTTTTTTTTAATTTTTAAGAAGCTTTGTGATTTTTTTTGGAAGCCATGGTTATTAATCAGGTACTTCTTTTCTCCTGTTGATGACAGTTTCATTTGACAGAATTGGTGTCACTGAAGGAACACTTGACTTAGAGTCAGATAATCTAGATTTGAATCCAGACCACAACACTTCTTGTAAATTCTGTCTCCTCTCTCAACCTCTGATTCCCTTGTCTTTAAATGGGAGATTAGTGGTGCCTATACTCCTTGCCTCACAGGGTTATTGTGAGGAAAGTTTTGTTAACACTTAATGCGATATGAATGTGGTTTATTCTTACTATCATGAAGTTTTAAATGAAGCTTTTTGTATGTTATTTGCCAGCCAATAGGCAGCGTTTCGTACTGGATAGAGACCTGGCCTTGGAGACAGGCATTCGTGTCCCACCTGTGACTCACACTGGTCGTGTGACCCTGGGCAAGTTATTGAGTCACTTACCCTTCCGGCCATGCTTTAAGCCTATACAGGTTGTAGAATGGACTGATCCTTATTGACAAAGGGAATTTCCTCGCCAGGAGCTCCTTTCACAAAGGAAATAAAAGATCTAGACCAAAAAAAATTGTTTTTGATGCCTGTTTGGAGTGGTAAAAATATCACTTTAGAATCACAAAACTACTAAACCAAAGATGTCATCTTTAAATGTAATGTTAGCTTCATTTTGAAATATCCTTTTTTTAAAACTTTTTATAGGTTAGTTCAGGATTTTTGAAAAGTAAATTAGAGCCTTTGTAAAAATAGGAATGATAACATATTATTCATTTAGCAGATGTGTGGCATCATAGTGAATACACACAGCTAGGCCAAAGACTCACCCTGTATTGTAAGAGAGAAATTAAGTATAGCCTGCTAGTTTCTGCATTTCAGACTTGTAATCATGAAGATAAAGAAAAATATATCACTTGATGATTTAGGGGACTTTACAGAGTCGTCCTCTAGTTGACTAGTTCCTCTGTATGCCCTGCATACGTTTTCCCCTGATTTTCTTCCACATTTTGGAGAGTGTCCTTTGTAAGTTTAATGACAGGATGGTGTAAATTGCCCCTTTAGAGTATCTTAATGATGCTTTTTTTTAATGAAAATATTTTCTACTTTGCTGTTTCTCTAAAAATACGTCCCAAGCTTTTTGTCCAGGAGACCTTAGGCAAAGAAAATCATCTCATTCAACTTTACAAGTATTAAGGGAAAATCTTAATTATTCATCATTTTGACAGTTGTCTTGTGTTTCCGTCCCTTAGTACAAAAGATGATTGCTTCAGCGTTCATATCCAGCCACCTGTTGGAGAACTTCTTTTGCCTGTGGCCATGTCAGAGAAAGATTTTAGGAGAGAGCAAGGTGAGAAATTACTTCAGTCTACTGGAAATTTGTATCCCAAATAACATTTGCTTGCGCTTCTGACAGGTCATCTAATATAAGTGATCAGATATACATAGGCATTAATGGGCTTTGGTGTATGCTCTTCTAATCGACTAATTTTTTCCTTTATCAAATAACCTTAAAAGCGTAGGCCATGTACATTCCAGTGATATTTGAAAATTGATTAATATGTCTTTTAAAAAGAGAACTCATAATAAGTTGAGTTGAAAATCAACTTTTTAGCCCTGGGAGTTATGGTTTGTCAACTTGATGGCACACTAATGCATTTTGTATTAGTGTTAATGGCAAAATTTGGGGACCTATCAACACCTAAAAAACCTGAATGTGTGGTAATACAATGTTTTATGTCAATATTACCTTTCCTTACAAGACCGTTTCTCATGTGCATCTAATGTACTTTTTTTTTTCTCCTAGGACATTAAGGTTCTTTACCCTTCAAAACTTATTCCTGGCTTCAGTATGCAAACTCCTTCATTGCCTTCTGGAATAACTTTGTACCAAAAGGATTGCTGTATTCTAGAAATGTATCTGAATCAACACATTTGTAAATAACCACTTCCATGTAAAATATTTCAGTATAGTTCATGTCTCTACTGCTTGTTGCAAAGTCAAACACAGCTGTTAATTGGATTGAGCTTTTCCTTATAAGAATAATGGGAAATAGCTGTAGGTGGCCTCCGGGACACTCTGATTATGTAGTGTGACAGAGTGGACTCGGGACCACGTGGATTCAGGTCTTCCCTCTGACACATACTTTGTGATGCTGCACAAGACTCTTGACCTCTCAGTTTCCCCTAGGCTACTTTCTAAGGCTCTAAGTTACACAGTTGTTGATCAGCATTGATCAGGGAAGTCTCCTCTTTGGTAGCTGCCTAAATTAATGAGCCATAAATCTGGACTCCCAATTTCCTCCCCCCACTTAAAAAATTTATAAAATTCTACATACTTGGGAAATATTTAAATGCTACCCATTAAGCTTTTTTGCATTGTCCAGTGTTGGTAACAGACTGACAACCAAAAACCTCATGGTGTTGATGTCATCAAGTAATATCTGTAAGTAATAGAATGTGCAAGGTATGAAATAGAGTCGTACGTACGAAGTTACGGTCGCCATGTCAGAGGAGGGCAAGACACACTTCCCTGTACTCCCCCAGTTAGGAGAGCAGACACTTGACTCTGTCTCTTGTGGGGACAACACAAGGTGTATTTATAAAGAAAGGAAGAACGTGAGCTGTCCTGTGTCCAGCCATGAAACGCATGGTCTTGTGGAGGGGTCTGTGTTTATTTTTGTGACAACCCGTTGTTGCGTTGGTTTTTCTTGGAAGTGGATCGTTGCCATAGAAGAAAAAAATTAGCTGTGTGTGAATTTTTTTCCTGTTGACAAATTGAATTGATTCTTACATTTGCTGTTCTTACCCTTTGCTGGCTAAGCCTGCCTCACTGCTTCACACCTGCCCCACGCGCCAAGGTGAGTGACGTGAGTGACTGGATGAGGCTCTGCCACGTTTCTTTGGAAGCGTGTTCCTCTTTTGAAAATTGTAGCTCATGTGTAAATAGAGCAGCAGGTTATTGTGCACTCCTTTTGCCCTCACCGTTTTTCCATGCTCCTTGATATTTTGGTCATTTGGGTTTTTTGTGCATTCCTGTGACTGAAGGTTGTTGTCTTGGTTTGGTTTGGGGTTTTTTCCTCCTGACTGGCCATACAGAACCATGAGAGCATGGAAGGGGGCACTTGGAGAATAGCAGCGCTTCTCTGTGGAGTTGTTGCCAACATCCCTTTCTCTTCTGCCATTTTACTTCTACGGTTGTTGATTATTTGTCTGAATAAATCTGGCAGCTGTTTGCTATGTTTAATAGAGCAGAAAGGCTACTCTGAATAAAGCTATTTGGAAATTTGTTTATATGAAGTATTTGTAAATCCATGAAGGTCTCTTGGCATTTCTGTATTGCTCTTTCTGTCTTCCTGAATTCATTCTTTGATGCAGGACTTGATGCTGGCAAATTTACCACACGTTTAAAGAGCCTTTTCCATAGCATCTTTCTAGTTAGAGATTTCAGCTGTTTTACAACAGCTTTCGTATTCGAAGTCTCAATTCTCAACTTTACACATGTATTTGTTTGTTACACAACTCTCGGAACAGCTTAGCTTGTTTCAAAGAAGAATTCCAGATTTGACTCCTAAGTGAAAATCTAAAATAAAAATAAATTTACTTAGATTTCATCAGTACAGCATTCTCTAAGGTAAAATGCAAATTGGCTTGCAACTTAGACATTTCATTGAATGCTAGGTTTACATTTTCTTTCTTTAAGTGAAACTAATTTATGTACTTAGTATCTTATTTCAAAAGTTTTTTTAAAGAATGTTTTATAACTGAACGAATGCCTTACACATGTTATTTATGATTCAAATGAGGAAAAAAATAAATAAAAATACCGAGAGAAATTGTTACTATTTTCATCCTTTAGCAATGGCTATTCTTTAAAGTAACTCTAAAAATAAGTTTCTGATGAACCTCGTTAAAAAAAAAAGTATGTCAGATTATTTGAAAATATTTCAAATGGACTGCCTAGGGCTATATAAGAAAACAAATTGTTTTGTCATCCTTTTCAAATCTTTCATTACTTGGTTTTGGGATTTTGAAATGTGTGACTGAATATGCCTGTTTTGGGAAAGCTTATTGTAGAAATATGATAGCTAGGTCGTTGTGATTTGGGTTTTTTCTCATCCATTTTCAAGTTCACCATACCATCCGTGTTGCCAGTACTCAGACCAGAACATAATTCATTCCGCTTACATTAAAGTCTTGGGCAGGTGCCACATGAATGTTCTAACTATATGATGTGGTACACCAGAAATCCTATCTATCTATAGATATATACATCTGTATGGCATATATATGCATATGTATCCATACATATATAATGTTTTTTAACTCCATTTCTTCCCTGTCACTCATTTTCCCTGTTCACTTTCTCTACATAAAATAAATTAGCAATGTAAAGCTTTTGAAAAAATAGTTTTAATTTTATTCCTTTCATCATGTGGTGTGTATTAGTAGTAGTTAATTAACCCAAATTAATTGTTATTCGTAGTTCTCACCAGAATTTTGATGAATTCCAATGACTAATAATGCAGCATTAAGAACTGGGAATTTTCAACAATCTGCTATTAATTTTGTAAACACATTGCCCCTCATTGTTTTAAAAACCTTCAGTATGTATGGTTGATATAACTTGATAAGATTTTAGAATCTCTCTTCCTAGGTGAAACATTAATCGAAACCTTTGCAAAATTCTCTTTCTAGTTAATTTGAAAACACCAGATATATTTTCATTTAGGAAATCTTGGGGTGTTTAAAAAAAAACCTAGGATGTTTACTTAATTTTATCATGATTTATGCATGCATCTTAGGTGTTCCTAGCCAGCAAGATGCTAATGCTTTAAATGGTCAGACATTTACTATTTTCTGGCCCTTAACTACCCCAAGCAATCATATTTGATGCCCCTTAATTAGAACACCTTTTTTTCTTTCCAGGTTCTTTTCCACCTCAGCAATCGAGACAATACATTTGCTTACCACGCTGCTCTCCTAAGTGTTCTTTTGCATGTAAATTAATCTTGATTCAGTTTACACTGTCACGCTGAGTGGTACAAATTGCCTATAACAATAAAACAGCATGAGTTAAAAATAAAGGGGGGAGGGGGCAGGAAGGCAGATTGAACGTGTGCCTCACTTGGTAGGATGTTACTTTGCTTTATGCCAATACATTAGCTGGCGATAATGAATCTTGTGTTCTGAAAAGCATGGTTTAGTTGATTTTTTTAATTTTACTTCAATGGAGCAGTACCTTGTCTTTTATAGAACAAGTTAGCCAAACCATTAATGACAAGAGTGTTAAGGTTAAATATGGAGCAACGCATTCACCTCTCTGAGCGCTATCCATCTTTCCATTTACAGGAGCTTGACAAAAGTACTGGCTTTGTACAACATTTCCTTTAATTACATGCTGCGGGAAACAGGCTTTTAACATAAACATAGTTGCATCCATTTATTCAGCAGCCGCTCTTCAATAGAGCTTAATGGAGAAGGTTTAAATCCTAAATGAGTCCGCACATGTCTGCAGTGTTATGGCAGCCGCTGCGCTTGGCTTAAAAGCAGCGTCCGACTGCTCGTGGAGGTTTTAAAGCTTTTGCCTAATTTTGAAGTTAAACAGTCGAAGACAGAACATACCGTTCTCAGTTGTGATAATGGCTAAAGCTTCTCTTTGCCGGAAGCTGAGTGATCTGTGTTTGATGTTGTTCTGCTGCATAAATTGGATTATGGTGGTGGCCTTCAGTATCTTCCTACTGCTTGTTACAGAGGTTTGTTTCCTCTTCCTTTTGGTACAAGTTTAACGCAGATAAAACACTCAGCCATGAAAATACAGAACTTTTAAGGAAAATGTTTCAGATCAAATTGTTATCATTTCCATGAACATCAGAAATTGCACTTAAATACAACTTTTCCAAAGTTTTGACTTTTATGCAGTGTTAAGTTTCGGTCACAGGTTGATCTGTGATATTTGGGCTTTATTTTTAACCTAGGTACTAAATGATAGTAATATAGCAAGTATTTTGCATTGTGCTGTGTTTGTTTACTAAATATTTTGATACAAAAATTCCTCCAAAATTGGGGGCATGCTTTACGTTAATCTCATTTCCTTTTGTTCAACATTTTAATGAACTCAGTTGCGTTTCTAAAATTTGAAGTAGTAGCATTTGTTTCTCTAGAAGCCAAGATGCTCTTTTATTTTCAACTCATAGATTTTTGCTCCCAGATTTGTTGCTGAAGTTCTAATTATTTAATTATAGTGCCTTGACTTAATCAGACACTGTCATCAGGTGTAATGTGTACTTTTTTACAAACCAGGTGGTAACTGAGTGAATCGTTGACAAGGTCACTTTGACTGTTGTGAGTTCATGAGGACAGATAGTCCTCAGATAATGGCTGCTCAGAATTCCAGAATCCACTGGTTTGCCCTCAACTAACACGTCTCAATAAAATACGTTTGAATGAATATTTATAAGCTAAAAAGGGAAAAGCTTGTTTATGTAGTCTCAGATTAATTGATTATATTTTTAAAGGAACTGAAATTGAGATTTCATCTTTGTATTTCTGCCATTTTATTCTTTAGTACTTGAGCAAATCCATTAAGGGGGAAAATTGCTTTGACTGCATCAGGAAATAATATTTATTTCCACACATTTTTCCTGTGATGGGAATATGTAATTATTGAGAAATAGTAGCAGGTCATTTTTTAATTATTATGAATTTAACTTGTAGCATACATTCTGGAAAATATTACTTTGTTAATAAAAGTAACTTTTTAAAAACACTGGTTGGGAGGCATTGGTTTTTTCAGATGTGGTTTGCATAAAGATAGGAGCTTATAACAGATCTTCCTTCTAATATTACAGGAATGCTGACAGGAATGAATGAAACATCAGCCACAATCGTTGCTTCGCCGCAGAATTCTGCCCCGCCTGTGATACTTCAGAAGGTTGTAAATGTAGCCAACCTAGGGATAGTCCCTTCCGGACAAGATAACATTCATAGGTAATTTTTTTACTGACAAACGATGCAATAAAAATATATGGATATATGTAAATATAAAATCTTTGATTCATATTTGTCTTTTGAAAAAAAATGATATTCCCCAAGTATAGTTGTATGCCTTTTTTTATAATGGCACCTGTGGCCCCAGGGATTAGATTTAATATGTGACATCACAGAAGTGCAAGATTTTGAACTCTTCATAGGTGAAATGGGCTTCCCCTTACTAGAGGTCTCCAAGCAAAAACTGGATGACCCCTGGTGCCAGTGTATTGTGAAGGGGAGGGGGGTCCAGATTAGGTACCGTTTGATCTAGATAACCTCTGAGCTCCCTTCTTACTCTGATTTTCTGTGATTCTTTGAGTTTAGAATTAGAATTAATAGCTTGCCAGATAACTGACCCAGACTGCCTGTATAGCAGCATCCTCAATACATCGCTGTTGGGCCTTGCTGAAACAGGTGAATGGTATCTCACCCTCTGTAATAATAATGCCCTACATCTTCAGAAAAAAAGAGCACCCCGGATGCAGTCATGCAAAGTTGGACACAACGAAAACTACTGAACTATAACAACGTTATAAAAGCATTTTTATAGGACTTGTAGCTTATGAAACCCTATTAGGTCCTTATCTCTTTGGATGGCAAGGTAGGTAGTGTAATGGTGTGTCCCATTTTACAGGAGAGGGAGCCGAGGCTCAGAAAGGTTAAGGAATCTGCCCAAAGACAGATTGTTGGAAAGTATTAAAGTTGTGAGTCCTGGTGAACTGCAGAATGCTGCCTCTCCATCATATATTGGCATCAAGAGTCCACTGAATTGAATTTACTGTCACTTCGTTAATGCATCTCCAATAAGAACAACCTTAGAAGGCCTCAGAATTGGACTTACTATACATAAGAAAGGAGAAGAGTAGAGACATATTTCCCAGTCCCATCTCTGAGTTTTCTTTCTTTGTGATTTTAGTTTCCTTCTACGGCTACTTCAAGGTTAAGACAGAGCCCAAGATGTGAAGGTTTTTCAGACCTTATACGGGTCAATATCAAATAGTGGAAAGAGTGCTTGACTGGAAGCAAGGAGAGATGGGCGCCACTCTCGTTTCTGCGTATTCCTAATGTCCATCCTTTTACCTCTAAAAGTTCACCGGCCTGGCGGTCAGGAGGCCCAGGTTTGGTTTCTTACTCTGCCACTAATTGGAATGTAAAATGAATACAAAATGTTAAGGCAGAAAAAGAGTTAGTCCAACACCCACACCCCCATTTTACAGATAAGAGGCAGTGTGGTTTAATGAAAAGAGCTCCAACTCTGGACTCAGAGAACCTGATTTTACTCCCTGTGAAGCCATGGGCAAGCCACTCAACTTTATTCCCTGTGCAACCATGGGCAAGCCACTCAACTTCTTTGGGACTTGGTTCCCTCATCTGTAAAATAAGGTTGGACCGGACAATCTCAGAGGTTCTTTCCAGCTCCGGATCTGTGAAACTGAAATCTGTAACTAATTAATTAGTGGTAGAGTCAGAAACTCATGTCCCAGCCATAAAACCATTTGACTGGTGATATTGGGCAACTCATTCAGCCCCTCTAGGCCTCAATTTCCTCTTTTATCAAATGAGGTTACCTGCTTTACAGAATTGTAAAATGGAAGGATAGGAAAATACTATGGGAAGTTAAAAGTGCCATAATTCAAAAAGTGATCTTATCAGTACCATTATTGATATACAATCCTGTCTCTTATGTAGTGTAATGATGAGAACTAGATGAGCCTTTAAAACAGTGGATAATTAATACTTTTCAGAAGAGCCAGAGATAAGTATTTTCTTCATTTGCAGCTACTCCATTCTTCCAAATAAAGGAGGAAAATGAAGTAATTGCAGTAAGTTTTTCCCCCTGTTTTTAAGTGTTGGTTACCTATTCTCTTCAGCATCTGTATAAAGCAGATTTATTTTTTATTTTTGTACCCCTATAAAATAAATAAGTTATTAGAATGCTAAAGCATACATTACCAGAACCAAATTTTTTATTTGGTTGGTGACAAATGAAATTCCATGCTGTCCTTGCTGAGGCCTTACACTGTTTGGTCCCTGCTTGTTAGATCCTGCAAAATAAGTAGTAGAAGTGTTGCTATCTCTCTGTTACATATGAGGAACCAAAACTAGGGGAGGTTAAGGGACCTAAGAGCCAAGTCTGTGGTTTCTGGTTTAGTCCTATTGGGGAACCATCAAAAATACTGCTATAAAAACCCTCAGTTTAGCTCATATTTGGCTTGACTGGTGGCATGGACCTTAGTGACTTTGTTATAGCAAAGTGCAATGATTGAAGTTATGATAATGGTTGACTAAATTATGGAATAGACATGAGTAGCTAATACCAAACAATAATAACCTAGAAACGATTTATGTTTGGTTTTAGAATGTGATCAGAATCACACGCTCAAGCAGTCTTTAAGCAGGCCCTCTCATCAGTGCCCAGGACATCGCTGTCCATGGTGTGGAGAGACAGACCTCTCAGATACATAGCAGATACTCAGTAACTACGTGAATCTTAACTGGCCTTTGTGTTCCTAAAGTGTGTCTGTGATACTAAGATCGAGGGAGCTTCCAAATGAGAAAGAGTAAACTGAGTGAACACAGAGTCCTTCATGTATTGACCCCAAAAAGACAGTAGAGTGGACTGTTTTCCTTGCATGACTTGTACTCCACTTCTGTATTAAAAACACTACCAGCTTAGAATACAATAGGCACAAATGTTATTCTTCATTTCATGTTTAAGTTAAAATGACTATTTACATTAATAACTAACAGAAACTGTCAATTTGTCTCTTCATTGTGTTGATGCTTTTAAACATGCGCTACTTTGTGTTACATTTCCATACTGGACTGAATTTATTGCTGTGTTTGTATTATACTTAATCTTACGTTAAAATACAAATTCCTCTGAGTTCTTTTACAACATGCTTTCAGAATGGCCTATAAATAAGTGTTACTTTTTTTTACTTAGAGCTCTTACTTGCCAGAGCAATTGCCTGAGATCACATGGCCAAATATGTGTCTCCCTGACGTTGAGGCCAGTGCACTATCTACCAGGTTAGCTCTCTAAGGTTAGAAATTGGAAACTATAAATTAGGAAGGAGCTGCTAACCTGCTCCAATAGAAAGATTTCTATTAACCAGGAATTCCCAATACCAGTGAAGTCCCACACTTCTGTAGCACTTTTAAGGTTTACAAAAAGTTGTTCCAACATTATCTTACTTGACCCTCATAACAGCTCTATCAGGAAGATTCACTTCTTATCTTCATTTGACAGATGAGGGAACGTAAGTGACCTGCCCAGGGATGCCCAGCTGGGGTCTGAGGCAGGATTGGAATCTCATCTTAGCCACCAAATTCCTTTTTGTTAGAGCATTAAGAGTAGCCTTTTGTAAAGGAAAATTACATATCAGAAGTATTACATATCAATACTTGAACAAAGTATTCAACAAGAAAGCCTTATTTATTTTTGGGGAAATTCCATGAAGATTACAATATGTTTTGATTTCCTAATGAACACTTTAATAGTAATACTCATAATATCTAAGTGTGAGAGGCAGTATGGTGTGATGAACAGAGTCAGATTTGGAATCAGGCATATACTGGTTGTGTGACCCTGGATGAGTCACATAATCCCTGGGATCTCATGCAGTTCTCCTAAGACTCTTTGTGACGAAGCAGATGCTGGCCTACATGGTGCAGGGAGTTTCCTCATTGGGAGATCCTTGTGCCACTGAACTTATTGGTCTGGTATACAGTACACACATGCACACGCATATCCCACACCCATCTGAAGACTGTCATTAGAGAAGAAAATTTCTGTTGCTTTCTGTTGGGATATGGAATGTTGGAATTAATTGTTGGAGAGTGGCATTAAATACAAACCAAATAACATCGTAGCCTAATGCTCTTGATGGATTTCATATTAAGTATCAAGTGAATTCTTAAAAGAGTGAATAATAAAATGATCCATTTTTCTTGTCAGGTAGAAAAATGTCAAGATATGAAGTTAAAGTTTTAATTAAGAAGTTGATCAAGACTAAACTCAATGAAATTCCACAGCACCTTTGCAAAATGGTTTTGCTGAAAGGAGAAGAAAAGCAGATAAATATATATAGTCTCTGTACTTTATTTCACAAAACAGCAATAGGTCCTATATAGTCACTAATTAAAGGAAGTTTAAAAAATTGTTTTGGCTATGAAATCGGTACTTATTTAATATAATTCTTATGCCATGACATTTAGTTTGCTTTTAAAAATGAATGGTAACATCAGAGTCCATCAGAATATCATGCTTTGAAAATCTGTGACCCAGCTTTGCTATGTGAAAATTCTGCTATTAAAATAAGTAAAAACTGTTACTAGTAAAAGGCAGATTGCTTTTTGCCACAATATAGATAACTCAGTTATTAAAGGGGAAATCGTGAAAACATGGGCATTGAAGCCTCCTCATCAAAAAGCTTTTATTAAAGCCCTTTCCTGTAGTAGTATCACACAAAGAGAATATCGCAACATCTTCAGCCCTTTATAAACTTATAATCTGAGATAGGCATTACTAACACAGACAGACTGATAGAAGTAAATAAAGAGTATGCAAAATAAATTGTTTTATCAGGTTCTAGTTATATCTTTTAGAGGTTAATAGAAAATGAATTTTTAACTTTTACTGTTTGGGGTTTTGTTTTGGGGGAAAGGTGGGGGAGGGAACCACCAAAAAAGTATTGGTGATAGGGAGTATCTTTTGTGAAGTGACTTTGTATCAATATTTATGTGTGTGTGGATTTTTTTAAAGATTAAATTTGTTTTAGAAAAAGATAGGTGAATTGCTTCAGGGACTGCATGTCTAGGCAGAGCTCTCCACTGATGAGTCTAGCAGGGCTGAGAACAGGAGAGAACTGAGAGTTCAGAAAATTAGAAATCTCCTTATTGCTCATTTCAACTTCCTTTCTATCCTGCCTTTTACCCAAGTTGCTAATTAGTAGCAGAATGAGCTGGTTAGTTTCATCTTTTATTTAATTAGGTTATTTAGTTAGTTAGGCAAAGATGATATTAATGAGCAATGAAATGACCAGAAATAGCTAAATAATCCACAGACTACATAATCAGACCTTGGATAATAAAAACAAAAGATGGTTACTGCGTATCTAATTTCTTTCGCTTTATATCTTCATACATTTCTTTTGGGAGATGGTGGGTTAGGGAATGCAGTAGATAAAAACTGTTTCAGCTTTAAGTGCTCAAACAAGATAATATGTTATTGTTAATTATAGCAGCACATCACAGCTTCCTTTTTCCTTAGAGTTTGATTCAAAATAATCTGCTGTCATATGTAACAAAAAGCTTGAGTCTTTGAGTTGTCTAAACTGGGAGTGTCAAACATGCTGCCCACACATGTGGTCCACAACGCTCTCAAGTTAGGCTGAGCCGGATCCAAATGTGATAGGGAAATATTTAACAAAACAAATAACGTAAAACAACATAGATAATGTTACTGTATGGTTTTCTAAGCCAGTGTGCTCCCACAGGGATTCTGCTGTGTGGTTTAGTGGCCCCTTGTCATCTCTTGTCTAAACCAATCCAAGTTCTCATTCAGCTGGAGAGAATGCCAAGGTTCCCATCCAGTAGTCTTAAGTTTTGTTGATAAAAACTGCTGCCCGTGATAGTTGGCCATGCCCTTTCATGGTCAGCATTAGCCCTTTAAAAAAGGAAAACGCTTCTTGAGTGAAGCCTTTGTTCTGTCCTGATTTCATGTTACTTCTTAGTTTGTTGAAACACTACAGAAAGACGTTGATTACTGCTTTTAATCAGTGCTTTATATTCATTTTCTACTCTTGGTCTTATTCTCCCTCTCCCTTGTTAATTATGGATGTTTGTTGTGTTTGTGAAATAGAAGCAGTATTCTTAATTTGTGGGTAAATATAATGTTAGTGGAATAGGTTTGTTACTACCACCCTGGTCATTAACTATTAGGGGAAAGCCAAGTGCTGTAAATGGAACAGTGTATCCATGGCAACATGCAGTCCAACTTGTAACTTAACACATTAAAAAGGCATTTGGGGTTTTTTCCCCCCCAGCAACAGTGACAGTGACTTTTGGTCAGGTAATGTTCAAAATGAGCTTGGTTAAGAGTCTAATCTGTCAACTTGGGTAGCCATTAATTGCCACAAAATATTATCTTTGGTGTCCCTTATTGAGTAAATTTCCTGTATACAATATTTGCTTTTTATCTTAAAAGGATTCTCATTCAACTCACTGGATTGTTCTGCTAACCCACCCCTGTTAGCCCAGGATTGTATATAGTTTATTTCTTGTACTTCCTGAAGATGTAAAACCTCAATAACATTTGGAGTATCCCTCATGATATATTTTTTGTCCATCACTAATGTTTGGTGTCCCTGCATCCTAACGTCTTGAGTTCTGACATCAGTCTTATTTCATCTTCCAGAAAGCCATCTTAATTTTTCGAGTTGTATATGTGGGTAGGGGCATCCCCCCAAAAAAATCTTGTTAATTTTGATTCTGAAATAAGATTAAAGGTTTGTAGAACCTGTTTAGACTTGAAGTTAATCAAAATTGATGGTTCTTTCACGGTAGTTCTTGTCCACTAGAGGACAGCACTGCTTTTGTATCTGACTGCTTTGAACTACAATACATACGCATCATTTTCTTTGAAAAATCAAGCAGGGACCTACAGTTAATTGTTGACCAGAAGGACTTATTGGATATTTGTAAAGCTAACCCAATCAGAAAAATTATTTTAAATTTAAAACATTCTTAAGTTTGCCATTTGTGAGGTTTACTATTTTCCGTTAAAATAACAGAAAATGTGTTCTTATTGCTTTTTTTTCCCTGTATTCACTACTTTTAAAAAAAGAGTATAAGCAGGAGATAGTGGCTTCAGAATTATGTTTTAAGGCTTTGGTGAGAGGAGATTTTAATCCTTTTGTTTTTAAATATCTTTCCCTCCCTCCCACCAGTGGGTGGGGCTGCCGCCCCCGCCCCCACCCCTGCCCCTGCACAGTTTTTCTTCTCACTCTGTGAGTTTGGGAAAGAAATTGAGTTTTCCTCTGTAGAAGAAAGAGAATGTGTCATTGAATAAAAACTAGTTGTTTTGGGTATGCAATATATTTAGTGTCTAAAAACCAGAATGGAGAATAGCCAGAACCTGAATAGTGTTGGGGATGGATTATTTTTGTCTTAACGGGTAGCAATACATCTTGGTATTGAAGAATTAATTTTGGAAATTATAAAGGGGAGATGTTGACATTTATGAATTTGAATTAAATTTAAACTTTTCTCAGTATTAATTAAGCACCCTAGGATTGTCTCTTAAAATGTAATTCTCTGTCCAACTTTTAAAAAATTGTAGCATCTAGATTTTTCTCCCATTTCTAAGTATTTTCTGTTTCGTTGCTGTGATGTGCAAAATCAGATTAGTAAGATAGTAACAATGTTTAAATCTTTGTTTCTTTTCACCTTTTTGGAAAATATTGTCCCGTAGTAATTCACTCTGGTATTTGGAAGTAGGAAACTAATTCAAAGCAGGATTTCGTACATACAAGCATTGTGCAACTTCATTACACATTTGTCAACTTTGGACTAATTATTTTTGTACAGCGAGGGCAGGGCACTGCATCTTGTGCTCGTCTTTCTTACTAATAGGATTCTGTCTGCTTCAGCAGGCAGTAATTGAAGGCTTCATGTACAGGGTAGGAAAAAAAAAGTTTGAGCCTGAGTGGGCCATTGTCACAGCTTCTGGTAACCAGTAGAACAGAAAACAGGAGAAAATTGAACTCAGAATAGAAAAATCAGGGACCAGGAAGGCTGCCCAAGAGAAGAAAAAGCATGTCTTAGAGCTGTTCGCATGAACCCTGGCAGATCTTGTTCTGTGTTTTGGGGTTTTGCTTTGGGTTTTTTAAATTCTGTTTTTTAAATACCGTGGAAAATTCATGCAGCTTTTGAGACAAACATCATTTTAAGGATGATGAGGATATACATATAATGTATATATATATATCAACTGTTTACATTTAGATGTAAGATTATTTTGTTCCCTCAAACTGAGGGGGCTTGGAGTACCCAGACAGCTTCACAAATCTAGAGAAAATATATTTTAAGTACATGAATATATTTTAGATACTACTGACAGATCGTTTTTTATTATTTGATTGGTTTTGATTACCCTAATTATCATTAGTTAAGATAGAAGAACTTGTCAGGAAATTGGAACACATATTATTTGGAGTTTAATGGCCAACTTATTTTCTTTTGTTTTTAAAATCCTAGTAATGTTTTTATATTCTCCAAAGCATTAAATGCCAGTAGCTTAATATCACACATATGTGGACATTCATTTGGCAAGGGGAAATACAAGCACACCCTTGCTGCTGATGACTTGCATGATCTTGGACAAGGCAGATCACTTTTGGACCTCAGTTTTTTTCATCTGTATTATTATAAAAGAGTGTTTGGAATGATCTCCAAGGTTCCCTAGAGCTAAAATCCTGGTTTTTGTTGGATAATATTAAACTGCTAGTACTTGGTAGGGAATGAATTGAAAAATTATGAAAAACACCTCTTAATAAGATAATCTTAAATAGACAATACATTTTTAACTGTCAGCCTACTTACTTGTTCTCATTTACTGTTACTGTTTTTCAAGGTTGGTTGGTCTCCTAGTAGACCCTCCCTGTATCACAAGAACTCCATTATGAAAGCTCAGCATTGCACATCCACTGAGATCTCATTTGAAAAAGCATGTCCTTTACATAAAGAAAAGAAAAAGTTGAATACAGAATTTGATTAGAAAAAGAGTCAAATCAAGGGCTGGAAATTTGTCCATGTTCTTTAAAAAGAAAACCTCCCCATAAATTATGGTTTTTGAAGGTAACAACAGTTGCCAAAGAAGAAAATTAGCTTATGTGATTAAGGACAAAGTATACATTCAGTAAGCATGAGAAGCAAAGCAGTGTTGACCCAACATGGAGTCAAACACCTTCCAGGCAAAAATATGTCACAGTTTAACATATGTTTTAAGCCAAGTACAACCTAAATGCTCTAATGATGTCCGCTGTTACTTTCTATAGCTGTGTAATTGGCACCAATGGTCTTCCTGGTCATTAATCTTGCATCTAAAAATTACTTTGTCTTGCATGAACTTACCTAGAAATACTTCTAAAATGATCACCTTGTGACAGTAGGTTGGAACTGTGGTCTGGCTTATGGTTCCCTGACATATTAAGTTGGGGGAGGGGTCGTGGCGTACACATTTGCTTTCTACGATCCAGAACAAAACATGCTGTGATCACACTGTGTTCCAATTAAATACATCTTTTTTGAACTGTGAAATGAGAACGTCAGAACATCTGATCTTCTGCTGTTCTTTAAAGCAGTGCTTCCAGCACTGATGCCCACCAGAACACAGACACCTTGTTGAAAACGCGGTTGCTTTTATACTAGCTAACAGCTCTCTTGCTGGAATGATTTATTTAGCATGTTTCCACTGCAGAGCAAATGTATACCTCCTCTCCTTCATGTCCTTATTTGTTAGAGCATTTTGAGAATTTGGTGGTAATAGGATTTAAAGAACATGTACAAGAAACTAATTCTAATCTGCATAAACATACTAACACCAAAATTGACACATCTCTCTGATGAATTTTGCATTATCATAACATTGGCTCTCTACCACTTTAAGTTTTTAATAGAAAAGAAGTAAAAACGTGCCTTGGGGCTCTGCAGCACTAAAACTGAAAACTATGGGCTTTTGTGCTCCTATTCAGGCATCATGGGTTTCTCTGTGGTCCCATGACACAAGTGTTAAGTAAATAAAGGGTCTAATAAGACTATTGTTTACATAATTATAAACCTGTCAGAATCAACTGGAGAAACAAGGGGCTTTACATTGTGGATGGAATGACCCAGATTATAGACAAAAGTAACTAATGAAAGCTTGTTCAAGTGATTAGCTAGCTGGGAGCCAGAAATAGCTCCAAATTGTGGGCGAAAGCAATCCCACCGGCCTGTAATAAGCCTCACGTCTAAGAGGTGTGGACCTGTGAGCACACGCTGAGACTGAGTCTGACAGAAAGCAAGTCGATGTGTGACTGAGCTTCCTAGACACATAGTGCAGATGATGTCTTCTGCACTCACACAGACTTCTCTGCCCTTCAGCTGATAACTTCAAGAGTAGCCTCCCTTAGGAGGAAAGCCTTTGTTCTCTTGGATGTCCTTTACAAATGTCCAGTGTGTTTTAGTGTCTAAGGAAAGTCAATTCATACGACAGATAAATGGTGAAGGGTTGGGGTTTTTTTCCATACCTTGTCAATAACTCATTATTAGCTAATATTTTAAAACACAATTTATTTTTCAGTTTAAAACACAATATTTTCAGTTTAGCAAAATTAGCATATTTGTTTTCCTTTTGGTGAATTATTCTATCCTTGGGAAACTGTTTTTCATGATTTGGCCCCATATTTTGGGCCCAAAATGGTCGATGTTGATGTGATTTTTAAAAAATCAAAAAGAAATTACTTCTCATTTAAAGAGAATCTGCTTCCTGCTTAAGTGGCTAATATTTTAATTAAGTCTAGAGTGAAGTTTTTTTGAGTGTCTCCTGATAAACTCCCTCCTTTATGTTAATGGTAATTAAACAGATCCCTGAGGACCACAGTAGGCACTGTGCAAGGCCCATGCTAATTGTCAGACATGAGACACTGACCAGTTGGTTTGCTCCTGAATAGCCCACAGCATGCTATCAGCCCAGCAGTTTTATTTTTATGTATTGTGAGCTGTTGTCAGGGCTAACTGGGTCCTATTGTGACTGAAGATGTTGCGCAAATTGAGGCAGATGGCTCTGATTCAGACACGTGTCATTCAGAAAGGGGAAAGGGGATTGGCCCTGAAAAGTGGGGTCACAGCAGGTCACAGACCTGCTCTATACTTGTTAGTGTTTTCAAAAGCTCATGCGCAGCAACTTTGTTGTGCTCTAGTTTGTCATGCTCCCCCCCCCCCCAAAAAAAAAGTGTGGTTCATTCCTTATGGGATATGGAGGACTGGGTGGTTGCCATCCTCTTCCTTCCTGTCTCTGGGGTTTGGCTGTGCATGCTGAATGAATTAGCAGAATTGACAGAAGTTCATTGCATTCAAAATGGCTTTTCAGTCAATTGCAGTGCTGAAAAGGCTAGTTTTGCTTTTAATTCCATGTAATTAGTAGGTTCTTCGTGTCTTGGAATGTAGTAATAAAGCATTAGTCTTAAAGTTTCCTCATATTCAAAAAGAAAAACGGGGTGAGGGGATCAAATGTTCTGAAAGTACAGTGCAAGGAAGTAAGCGCTTCACTGGTTGTTTCCACTTGGTTCCATTGCAGGCCATCATCACCAGAGATGGAATCTTTTAACTTGCCTGGACTTCTTGGTGGAAATAGGAGTGTTTTCAAAGGAAGCATTTTCACTCTGTGTAGAGGAGAAAGGGTTTTTTTTCTCCTCTGCATACCCTCCCAGCTGCTTACTTGAACAGTTTTTATCTCAAATACTCAGACTTAAAATTCAAACTCTTGGAAAGATGCCTTTGTGGACAGAAAATAACATTGAGAGGGAAAATAGAATGGTGTACTTTAAATGACTATGTCCAAGACAATATATTAAATATCAAATGAATTAATATCCTTTAAAATTACCCCCCAAATACCATACTCTATAAACAAGGGGCTGTTGACATGCAGATTCACACTTAAACCTTTAAATTAAAGAGTCTTTACTTTCATGTGTACTTGACTAACTCTGAAATTCTAGACTTTATGGTCAGGATGTTGTGCAGTTTATTAATTCTCTGAAGAATGCTGGGGTTTGGGTTTTCTGCTAGTAGGGATCCTGTTCTTAAAGTATTTCATTTGGGGGGAAAAAAAGTTCAGTTAAATTCATTTGACTTTAGAAACAATATGCTTTCTTCTTTCTTCCCCCTCATCATGAAGGTCTCTTCACTTTTTTCCTCCAGATTTGCAGCTAAAACTGTGCACAGTGGGGCACTGATGCTAGTCACAGTGGAGCTGAAGGAAGGCTCTACAGCACAGCTCATCATAAACACTGAGAAAGCGGTGATTGGCTCTGTTCTGCTGCGGGAGCTGAAGCCTGTCCTGTCCCAGGGGTAACCTGCTTACATCTGGACCTCAGAATCTGGCACACAACGAAAGTGCCTGGCATCCACTCTGCTGCCTTTCATTTATAATAATAGCCCTTCCATCTGGCAGTGGGGGAAGAATACACTCTTGACATTCTTGTCTCCTGCTTTAGAATGCTAGTGTGTATCTATCATGTATGCAGTGCTTGCCCCTTTTTTTTCAGTTTGCTAACCAAAGAACATATATTTTACTGTCAGTTATCTAAACTCTTGAATTCATGTGCCATCTATTCTCCCCTGTCACTTGGACCCTTCTTTCTTGACTTTATCTAGTTTTGATGAATAAGTGTTGAATAATTAAAGTTCATTGGAAATCAGTTTGCCTTCACCAATAAGCAAAAATTTCAAGAGAATCTCGCTGATCTCCCAGCTAGACATAGAACAGTGAAGATGTCTGGAATTAAGCAAGAAAACAAGAGAATATTTTCAAAATACTTCTACTTGCTGAATCTCTGTGTTGTGATTGTTTGCTGACCACTGCTGTCATCTGATTTTCTGAATGGTAAAGAATAAATAAAATAGCATATAAATAGCATCTTGGCTTTTTTTCTTGGTCACTGCCTGTTTGGGAATCTATAAATGCTAAAACTGTTCCATAAGCAAGGGAGCCACCAGGATATTGTTACTAAAACAAAACATTTTCCAACCCTTTGGTCAGTGTCAAAAAAAAAAAATTGGTGAATATTTTTCAAAAACTTTGTGTTGCTGAACAAAAATCATCCTTCCAGAACAGCCACTCACAGAATAACAGTTCATGAGATCTGTCATTACAAGATCTGTTATTGCTTCTGAGTAAACTCTGTAAATTGTACTTTGGGTTGTTATACTGAACTTTGATGGTCCAGTAGGTTCAGCTTTGGAGAACTGAAGTTCTTTAATACGAAGCTTAAAGGACTCATCTAAATGTGGATTTCAGAAATAACATCAAAGTGAAGCTGTATGAAAAACACATTAAGTTTTGGAAAAATTTAAGACTTCAAAATTATTTTTATTAGACTGACATATTTGCAAAATCTGGTGTTTAGCAACCTGCAATTTTTTAAATTAAAATCATTCTCCAATTGGAACGTCTCCTTCTAAACCCTTTTCTCTCAGTGAATGCTCCGGTTGCACATTGGTTTCATTGTAATCAGTTGATTTGTTTGCCTCGGTTTGTGTTAGCTCACTCTGTCTCTGCTCCAACCTACAAAACCCCAACTTTTGGTAGATCAGGTTAGGTTTGAATGAATACTGGAGAGAAAGAGCTGTGGAAGAAAGAATTTTAATTGAAGGTCATTGGAACCTACAGTTTGGGAGAAAAAGAACAGTCTGGGAAATTCTTAAAGTGTTCAGATTGATGTACTGCAGAGAAGTCGGAGCAAGCTATGGTCAGCTGAGGTGCAGATCATCCCTCATTCTAAATTACTCTATTTTCTGTTAAGTGATAACCTCAAGTCCCACTGTGGCGATACTCAATTTGGCATTTCCATTATCACTCTTATTTTCCAAAGTTTTGTAATTTTGGATTTTGAAGTTACTGTTGAAAAGTGATACACGATTCGACAAACCAAAGGCTCTTCTTGGCTGTAAATTTTCAAATTTTAAGGAATCTTAAAAATAGAACCTAGAATACTATTTTCTATATTTTGGAACCAACTCCAAGAGTTTTAGTGCGACCTCAGTTTTTAATGAGAAAAGTATACTAATTGTGACTGCTTATTTTTTGGATTTAAAGTCTGTATTTAACTGTCCTGTGACTCTTACATGTTTCCATTGGACACTTTTAACACCATTAACTTGATAAGATTGAAACATTTTTATATACATATTTGAAGTGTCCAACAACTGATTTTTTTAAAGAAAAATGATTCAGAATTCTTTACCCAGAATTCATTTGACTGTATCATATTCTGTGATTATTTTTAAATCATTCCATAGAGTTGAGTTAGATGAAGTTAAAGTCCTAATTCTAGCTATATTTCTATATTTTAATGATCACTTAATGGGACATTTTATATACACCAGTTTTGAAGAACTGATTGTATTCTCTACCTCATAGGGCAAAAATCTCTTGATTTGAAAAATAATTTTATAAGATTGAAGAGAACCCTAACGTGATCTTAAAAATACTACCACCTTTGGCTATTCTGATTTATGAATGTTTTAATAAAAAGAGTTTGGTGTGTGTGTGTTTCAAAAGCTTTTTGACCTTAGAATCTAAGTTTATGAGTGAATGAAAAATAAGCCATTAAACTAAGTTCTAATGTTGGTTAAATAAGATAATTGGATGATTTTTTTAAAATTATGTATATATTCCCATTTTTCCTCATCGACTGTCTTTGTGTTTTTCATCAGCTATTGTGATCATGGAAGTCTCACATGAAACAATTTAAAACTTACCTTTTTGGTCATGTAGGAAGTGAGGAGGGCGGAGTCAGGCCTATCCTAGAATGTATCAAATAGAGAATCTCAGGGTCCAACAAGTCCAATCCATACCACAACAAGAATTCACTCTATATCATATTTTACAAGTGATCATCTAAATTTTGCTTGAAGACCTCAGTGAAGGAGAACCTAGTACTTCCCAGAGTGACGCAATTTCTTTTGGATAACTAGGAAATTTCTCCCTACTTCCAGTCTAAAGTCACCTCTGTGAAGGTTCAACCCCTTACTCTTAGTTGAACTTCACGGCAATTCAACTTGGGCTCTGCTAGTACAGGCTTTGAGAACGCTTAAAGTCAGTTGCTTCTTGTGAGCATAATTTGTTTACAGCTTTGGATGAACTCCTGAGCCCACACCTGAAGGCCCTTTGGTCATGATGGGCTAACCTAGTCAGTGCTGAAGATGTATATCACCGCATTGGCTGAAGGATGATCTATCTTTTGGCCAAAGCAACTTTTAAAGTCCATCCAGTGAGTTGTTGAGTTGAGCCAGTGAAGGGAGTATTTCTATACAAGAAAAGTCATATTCTTGGAGTATCTTAGAGCATGAAATGAACAGGACTTTAACATTCCTCAGAGCAAATAGAGCATGTGTAGAGCTAAACATTCTTATAATACGCAGTTTATTCATCAGTAATGTATAGGAATGGCTGGCCGCATGGCATCACAAATCTAGCTTTATAGAAATAACAGAAAATTGAAGTGTGACAAAAGAGTTAATCTGTGGGTTATTACTTGTCATACTGTGTAGACAAGTCCTTTTACTGAATTTATGGAGAATATGAAGAAGTGTAAGAAATAGCCCATATACACCCTCAGCAATAAAGGTTTCTCTCAATTTCTAAACACCAAATTGGAAATAAAATACATATGTGAAAGGCAGTTGCATGCTCCTTTTTCCTATTCCCCACCACCTAACCCAGAGCTACTTCCTCCAAGAGTAACGGGCAGACTCAGTCTCTCTCTCTATCTGATGAGCAGGTTTCTTCCTTACCACCGCCTTAGGCTCCTACCTTTTGCCATGCAATGATCCTTCGTATCCCATCTCTGACCGCCTTCCTTTTCTCACTCCTCAATTCCATTCCTTCTTTCTCTACTGTTTTCTAAGGACCTGTTATCCCTAGAAGATCTGTTTCTAGCTCATCTCTCCCTCTTTATTCCTCTTATAAAACACGCACACATACACAAACCAAGATTGACTTATCTTTTTGTCTCCCTTTATGTTCAGTAGTGCTCTGCACACACCCCAAGCATGGTGGTTTTTGTCAATAGGGATATTCTTTCTACTGATGGTAACCATCCTCCAAGGGCTCTATAATCAAAGAAAACTCACCCTGCTGCCTGCCTGGTGATGAGACACGCAGAACTCAGTCAGGCTGTGCTTCAGACAACACATAGAAACCGCTCCCAAGCAGCTTCTCTTGGTAGCTTGTTAGAGCCCTTCCCACTCGGTCACCTCCGTGCCACAGTGGGGCGCTGGAGCAGGATTGTAAGGGGGAGTTTACATAGGTCTCTTGTTTAATATTTATCCTAATGGTTTTTGATTGGAGTCAGAACCAGAGTCATAAACATTTATTAAGCGCCCATTGTTTGCCAGGCACTGTTACAAGCGCTGAGGATAGAAAACTCCTCTCAAGGAACTCACCATCAAATGGGAGTGAACTAGGCACAGTCAAAAACTAGTGTGAGAACCATTCCACTATTCTAGAAGCTTCAGTGTCTCTCTTGCTATTTAGATAAAATATTTCCCTGACATTTAAAGCCCCGCACAATCCAGATCCAGGCATCTTTCAAATGAAGAAATTCAAGCTGTCAGTAATCATGAAAAAAAAAACGTTTTAAAATTACTAATAATTAGAGAAATACCCATTAAAGCAACTTTGAGGGTCTAGCTGGCAAACTGACAAAGATGACAAATACCAGAAGAAAACAGATTCATTAATTAATGCACTGTAAATATGAATTACAACGATGAATCCTGACAGCCATTCTAAAAAATTACTCGGAACTATGCCCAGAAGTTATTGACCCTCTATACCACTACTAGGCCTGTGTCCCAAAAATATCAAAGAAAGAGGAAACAGATCTAGGATGTACAAAACATATTTATGGTAGCCCTCTTAGAAATTAAGGAGATAACCTAATGAGGGATGTCTAAATAAACTGGGGTATGTGAACATTATGAAATGTCATTGGGCCTTCAAGTATGAAATTATTTCAGAGGAAAGTGGGAAGACCTTTTGTAACGGATACAGAGGAGTAAGAAGAACTGGGAAAACATTTAAACAATTACAACATGATAGTGAAAAACAAGTGGGAAAGAGTTTTTACCAGCGCATTAATAAACCACAAGTTTACGGCTTTTTTTTTTTTAAAGAATGGTTTATATGGTGAAAAAAATGAAATCAAAAATGTCACCTCCTGAGAAGTGATGAACTTAAATGCAGAAAGAGACATACATTTTTGGACATGGCTAATGTGGGAATTTGTTTGTAGATATATTTGAAGGAATTTGGTTTTTAGATCTGTTTATTTTTTAAATTTCGCAGAGGTGGGGAGGAGGGAAAAGGAATAGTGGGAGGGACAGATGTTTTTAAGATACTTGTTACTTGAAAAAAAATTGAAAAGGAAAAGAAATAAATCTAACTTCAACCTATCCTTCCAGTACTGATTGATTCCACAGTCCTTTTCAAGCATTATCTCTAGTCAGACTGGTTTATTTCATGTTCCCCACACACAATGCATCATTTTCTCTCTTAAATCTTTCTGTCCCAGCATGGGCTGACCTGCGATACCTGGAATGCTCTCTCTTTTCACCCATGTTTCATTGCTCCCTTCAAGTCTTAGTTCATGTACCTTCTCCTTCAAGAGGTCTTTCCTGTTTAACCCATCGGTTTGTGCCCTCTCCCTTCAATTTTTGTTTATATCCTATATTTACTAATCCGTGAACATATTGTATTCTCTCCACCCCACCCCAATCTCCACCTCCCCCCATCCTATAAACTCCTTGAAGGCAGCTTCTGCCTAGTATCTATGTATCCTATGTATCTAGTATCCTTAAAAATGCTGATTGATCCCTTGGGAGCTCATTACAGTTTTGTACAGCTACTAGTATTGCAAGTCTATTCAGTCACAAAGTTTATCATCTGTATCCTAGGAGGGGGTACCAATGTCCTTGAAATTAACAGATCCTTGAAGTAGCAGTGTGGAATGCTAGATTTGAGGGGGTGAAAAAACAACCTATGTTCAATTCCTCCTCTCCCCCCACTCCTGCTCAGATACTAGCTGTGTGACCCTGACAAGACATTTAACTCTACTTGTAAAATGAGGGCATTGGACTTACTCCTCTCTCCCAGATCTAAAGTTATATGCCTGTAGTCTGTAAAATGAAGGGTTTGGTTGGACTAGACAGTCTGTAAAGATCTCTAAGGTCTATTCCAAATAGCTGATGGGGAGTTAAGCAAGTGAGGTTTCCATATTTATGTAATCAGTGACATGATAGTTCATGATACCTAGATTGGAAACATGCCTGAGCCTGGGGTCCTCTTACCTGTCTGTGATTTTCTGGAATATGAAATGCAGAGTTTAAGGCCAATTTCTTGCACATCTTGTATCTGTCTCTACAACAGGCTAGATTTCTTGATCCCTTGATAAGCTCTGGGCTTTGATTTCCTTGCACTGGGTCTAGACATTTGCTATCCTTGACCTTCAGGATCTCATCACGGTTAAAAGCAGTATTGTGAGTGTTCCGAAACTTTCAGTTTTGCATCCTTGCATTTTCCTTGTTCAGCTCAGCTATTTGTTCTATAGGGCAGCAGTCGATAGAATGCCAGGCTTAGTCAGGAAGACCTGAATTAAAATCTGGCCTGAGACATTTACCAGCTATGTGACCTTGAGCAAGTCGCTTAGCCTTGTTTGCCTCAATTTCCTCATCTGTAAAATGAACTGGAGAAGAAAATGACAAACCACTCCCATATCCTTGCCAGGAAAACCCCAACTGAAATGACTAAACAACAGATTTGTTCTATAACCTGGTAGTCAGGTCATCAATTGATTATTTGTTATGGTTCCTGATCATGGAAATAAGAGAAGTGCCCTCTTTGGAAGTCTGTGTGTGAGAGAAGCAGTGCAGCAATGGAAAGCCCTCTACACTTGGAGTCAGGGAAGACGTAGGTTCAGATCCTGCCTCATCCATAAAATGGAGAGGATAATATTTCACACAGCAGCTACCTTATTAGGTTGTTACAAAGCTCAGATGGGACCATGTACACAAGGGCATCACAAATCTCTAAATAATAAATGCAAATTCTTGTTATGTGTGTCAGACGCAATGGATTATGGACTTCCAGTCAGGGAAAACGAAGACTAGTTCTCTTTTTGAGACTCTAGCATGCAGTCAGACTAGTTACTATTATGGGCAAGTCACTCAGTCTTCCAGTCTCATTTTTCCCACCAATAAAAAGATATCAATATCTTTAGTACCTAATTGGTTGTTGTGAAAATCAAATGAAATAATGCACATACCCCACTAGGCAATCCTTAAGTCCTTAGTGCTCAGAGAAGACTGAATTAAATAACGGATTGTGCAAAAACTTTTGTATGAAAGGAAGAAAATATAAAAAATAATAATAATCTCTACAGTATACCTCCCATTCCCAAACATTTAACAAACATCAGCATCACTGTCTTGCAGCCAACCTAGCAATCCTGATAACGTATCCCTTAGGAAAGTGTTACTGCTTTTTCCCACTCTCAGTACAAGGCTAAAAGTAGGATTTGCCTTAGAAACATCTATAACCCATTTAGACGGAGCATCTGCTATTGGGGGCAAATAACCTAAAGTTGACTTCCAAAATGAAAAGTACAACTAACGGAGCTCTTCCCCCACTTACCAAGCAATGTGAGGTTGCCATCTTCTTCATCGATCATTATGGATGGGCTCTTTAAAAGATTGTCTAAAACAGCATCTCAAGACTTTTTTTTTTATCACAGACCCATCAGCAAAATTTTTTTGAGTACATGCCCTCTATTTGTATATATTCATTATATACAGAATAAAACATAAAATTAGAAATTTTAGAAGGATGAGATAAAGATGAAGTTATATTTGATTGTAGCGTCATTAGAGAACCCTTGGAGTTTATAGGATAGAGAAGTTAGGTGGACACTTTTAGAAAAAGTTGGGTTTAATATCTGTGCAGAAGAGGAGAATGGATTGGAAAAGAGAGATACTTGAGACCTGAGGCAGAAGGACCAACTGTAAGGACACTGCAATAATCCAGGTAAAAGATGATAGAGGTCTGAACTAGGGTAAATGGAAAGAAGGGATGCCAAGAGATGTTTGGAGGGAGAAAACACAAGATGATTGACTGGATATTCAGGTCGAGAGTGAGGAATTAAAGGTGATGTCAAGGTGAACCTAGGTAACTAGAGAGAAGGTGGTGTGCGGGACAGGAAGAGGGATGCTTAGGAAAAGGGAGAGTTTGGGGGGAAAGAAAACATACTGAGACTTAATTAGGTGAGATGACAATCCCTGCTCCCCCTGTGCGACTCACTCTGTTCCACCCAAAACAAAGAGAGCCATATTCACCAGAATTCAATACCTAAGCTTGCTATTCAAGGCCTCCCATCCCTGACTCATTTTCCCAGGCTTCTCTCACATTACTCCCCTTCCAGTTCTAGTCAAACTAGACTATTTGCTGTTCTGCAAAAGTCCCTCACTTCTCTGGCGCTGTGCTTTTGCTTATATCATTTCTTCTGGCTAATATATCAGGTTCTGCCTCCCATTCTCCCTTCTACCAAAACCTTACTGATCCCTCAAGACCCCCCTGTATGAAAGCTTCCACGAAATACATGGAGTCACCAAATCTCAAGAGTTGTAAGAGGCTTGGAAGGCCATCTGAGCCAAAACCTAGCCCCCAGAAGCCATAGGTGAACTTCTGTCCTCTGGTTTTCCATAGCCCTCTCTCTCTCTTGCACTTACATTCTAATATAAATGTCTGTCTTTGTACATATGTCCGCTTCTAGACCGGAGAAGTTCCTTGAAGGTAAGGATGGTATCTTGGTGACCAATTGCATGAGTGATTTATTGAATGTCTCCTCAATCCAAATGAAAGCCCTCACCTTCCACTACTCCTTGTCCGTCCATTTAACTCTCTCTGTTGGGACAATAGAGGGTAATAACCAAGGTTAATCAGTATTCTGGGTGCGTCTTTCCAAACATGATAAAGCAGCAGTTTGGAAAGAGGCCTGTCTGTTCCTACCTTTACGTTCTGCTTCCTGATCTATGATCAAAAAAATGAAACTCCCCAAAGAAGGCTACTTTCCAGTGTCAGACTATCGAGTGTGAGCTACAGAGGCCTGGTTTCCCCAGGCCCTGTGACTTTTCCTTTGTTTGGGAAGGATGTAAGATGACAGGCCCAAAATCCAAACACGTTTTCAGCAAAGTTTGTAGTCAGCTCAGCTTTCTAATTGAAAGTAATTCTAATTTCTGCGCTGCGGCATAATTGGCTAAAAAAAATGTTATTTGGTGATTAAGATTCTGGAGCGAATTGTGTTCTTTGGGTTCTTGCGCTGCTCCTCCATCAGGGACTTGGTTTCCACGGCGTGCAGCTGTTAGAGCTGATTTACAGTACTGCGGCTGTGGTGAGTCATAAATAAATCCTCTTATATAGTTGTTATGAACACCTGTTAGATCATCTGTCAGCAAAGCGCCGGTCACATTTATCATGGCGGGGTAGTTATTTGACTTCAATCCATTTCCAACTGACTCAGCCTCCATCGCTGGATTACTATTACCACACCATAATCGCTCGTTTCCACTCCATGTTACAACTTGCAGATAAAAGATTTCACTACTTGGCCAAATTTCATAAATAAAGGAGCAGTTCAGTGCAGTAAAAGTTTATTTTTGTCATCATTTGTCACCCCATTATTCTATAAATCAGATGGAATAGCACTTTGCCAGCTCAGGCGTTGCTGTCAGCCCTAGGCGTGGAAATGGTCCGTTTCTCCCTTTTAGATGAGATGACATGTCTTTCAGATTTAACTGGCTTATGGCTTTGTTTCACCCATTTTATTTTATTACCCCTTCAGAAAGATCCATGGGGAGCAGAAAGCCTGAAGGACTGAAAATGGAAATAGGAAACAGAGGAGTGTATGCCACTTAGCTGGGATGTGCATCCTCTCCCGAACCCTCACTAGCGGTCATCAGAATCTGGACCACCAACACACACACACACACACACACACACACACACACACACACACACACACACACGGAAATGATCGGCTGGTCCTTCACACCTACTCTCAGGGGAAAGCCTGGCCCTCACCCTCCTGCAGAATGTCTCCAAGGACTTCAGCTAATGTGCTCACTACAGGCCCTTGGGAGTCTGGCCACACGCCAAAGAGAGGGGCATTCTCATGTCTGTGGGGCCTTGAACAGACAGGGTCTGCATGACCTGTATCCTCCCCCCATGACCCAGTCCATCTGTCACCAGCCGGGCCGGAGGTTCTACAGAGGCCTAGTAGCAAGTTCTGAACTATGTCTGAGACAGACGTCTGAAAGAAGGCAATGTCCCCTTGGTAAGAATGAGAGAGGAACGAGGATGCCGAGGGGATGGGGTAATAGAAGAGGGTTTATAGTTGATATTATACGTCCAAGTTGGTTCTAATTCAAGTTCCATTCTTCAGAGTCATTATGTAGCTCATAAATTCAATAAAGTGTTTTACTGTTACTATAAAAATGACAGGAGGGGGGTTTTATGTTGTAAGTTTCGTTAGTTGCTCTTACTGTTTTATGTTAAAGTTCTCTGGTCATTATGTCATTAAACTCCTTGGAGTCTGAAGGGCTCAGGCCCCTCCATTACTCCCCCTGTAGCAAAGTGCACCAGGGCAAATGTTTACCCCCTGGGGGTCAAGCCCCTGTCCGCTTTAAGCGAAGGGCTATTTGTATTTATTATTTCAGAAACCGGGATCAGATGCATAGCTTTGGATGAGGGGAAGGGGTGTACCTGGAGCAGGACTGGAAGATCTGGGTGGGGAAGTCTGGGTAGGGCTTACTCCCAGTGGCTGGCACCCCTACATCCCAAGGCCATTCCCTACAAGTTCCAGAAACATCTCCTTGGAAAGAGGAGTGTGAACAGGAAAGAGAGCAGGCCCGACCTATCCCCTAGAAACCTAGATCTGAGCTGTGTGGGCCCAGCAGGAAGGGGGCCGTGCCTATGGAGGGCAGAGCTTCAGAAAGTTCTGCTTCCCATCTCCCTCTCTGTCTGCAAAGTTGGCCTTGGCAGTAGGGACCCCGAGCTAGAGAGAAGTTTGCTCAACTGGAAAAAGCTGAAGGTCCTTGTTAAAGTTCTAAGCAGATTTTCAAGTGGAAATCCCATCGGGCCTCAGAAGGGAGACATGAGATCTGTTTCAACAGTTTTCTCTTGCTTCGGAAAAAGCCACAGAAAGGGATTTCTGCCCCAGGAATCTTTGCTCTCTCCAGATGTTTATTTTGAACAGAAATAAGCCACATGGAAACAGCAACTACTAATTCTCTGGCCAGAGTGCATCACGGCCTTAATCTAAAGCCTCCCATCCATCCAGCTGTCTGGCATTTGCTATTACAGGGCACCAACAGAGAAATGAGGCTGCGGCTTTATCACTGCACCCTGGGTGACAACTTGATTTTCTGCTTTCCCCGCAGGCAGCAGAAGCCCAACATGATGGGGCTGTTAATTTGTGCATTTCATGGTATCTGTCAGGGGGGCTGCGAGAGGAGGGTTTCAGGGGGAAGGGAGCGGAGCATGTCCCAGCCTCGGAAGCACCTGTCTGCATTGATGGCGCAGAGCACTTCTTATTAGTGTACAGGTCTCTAACTGCAGCCCGGGGATGACAGCCTGGCATTCCCAGCACCCAACACGGTGACAGGCGCAGGCAGCCCGTCCTATTGTTTGCCCTTGATGAGCATGTCATTAATGGAAATGGAGGAAAGTGCGGGCCCCATCAGCATTCAAATGGCCTCCATTCTCTCTGCCTTTCACGCGGCTGGCTCAGCCTGCTGGAGCCTTCTTTCAGCAGGCCCCACTTAGACATTTTTGTCCAGATTTGTTCCCAGGGCGCACAGACTCTCCTCCTGCCTCCCTGGGCCCTTTCAACCCCAGACTCGCAGGCTAGCCATAGTCAGATCCAGAAAGCTTTAGGTTCTTGGCCTTGATGTACATTTAGGAAGCTGCCTCACTTAGTTAAATGTTTACTCAGTGGGCCACAGCTACCAGGAGGCCCTGGGTTTCCCTTGTGAAGACATAGATTGCTCTCTTAGGGATTTTCAGAAATAGAGGGTGAAACACAAGTTCAATTGCGAGAATCTGTTGGGGGGATCGGTTTTCCCCTCTTCAACGACTGTTTGAATAAGAAAGAAGACAGGTTGCTCTCTTAAGGGTTTGCAGAAATAGAGGAAGAAACCACAAACTACATTTAAAGAATCTGCTGGGGGGAGGGAGAGATGGGTTCCCCTCCTTCAACAATGATTTAATTAAGAAAGTCATTTCTTTCCTGGATTTGGAGTCAGAGAGATGGAAACTTTCCAGCCCTGCAACCCTGGGCAAAATCACTGAACCTCCTTGCGCCTCAGTTTCTTTATCTGTAAAAAAGGAAGTTGAACTCAATGGCCTCTAAGGTTCCCTCCAGTCCTAAGTCTATGACCCTATGATTTTTAAATTAGGGAGAAGTGAAGGAACCTTGCTGGAGATCTCTCAAGCTAGGAATGAATGAGTATCTCTCAAGATTCTTTACAGCCAGCTGGTAAGTGACTAGATCCAGAATCTGTTTCTTCTGTTGGCCTATTTGCTTAATAATGTAATTAGTGCTCAGAGGGAGCATATCGACAGTGCTGCCGGCATCCGCTGCTCTTGTGGCAGGCTTGCCTCGAATATCGCCCCGTGGCAGCTCCCAAAGCCCCACTGATGCTCTCACTTCCAAGCCTCGCTGCCAACACCCATAGGCCTCAACCTCCTCATATTCCATCTAGTTCTGTATTTGCAAGAATCGCCTCTTTTCCATTCAAGCGGGAGGTTCCTTTGGTGAAGAAAGACCACCTCTATTGCTTTCTGACCTTTTAGCAGGGAAAGGTCAGAAGATTAGCTGGCGATGCATTTCTCTAGCCATGTCCCTTATCTAGTATTAATCTGTCAGTAGCCTGGATCCCAGCTCCCTAAGACACCACCTATCTTCCAGGGCCTCCTACTAGAAGCTGCAGACCCTGCGAATAAGAGCTGATAGCCTTGAAAACGTACTGGGCCGCTGTTCTTGCGCTGTCCCTCTTCAGGTCCAGCTGCACTTAATTGTGTAAAGGTGAACAGGAGCCTGGGAACAGGCCTTGCTGACATTTTTCACTCAATCTTCACCTACTTTCAGCATGAGGCAAATAAAACTGACTCGTCTTCAGCTCTTTTCTCCTTTGAGTACATCTGTTTCTTGATGGCAGGGACTGGGGTAGAATACAGATCCTCACTGCTATTTGAAAGCCCAGCAGTATGTGGGCCAGCCTGGTAGACTTTCATGTAATTGTGGCTGCTGTTACTATTGACAATATTATGGCCCCATTCGAGATATTGGGGGACCTCTGTTAGAGTTTCTCAGGTGTTTATCCTTCGCTCCACAAAGATGCTCCAGCCCTTCTCCATTAAGTGCCTGAAGGGGGTGATTATAGTCTGAAAAGCCAGGCAGTAAATCTAGACTCCTTCTAGCTCGCTTTGAAGCTCAGGGAATCCACTGAGGCCAATTTAAGAAGAAAAGAAACAGGCTGAGAAAGAAAAAAATCCCAGCTTTTAGCCCCTTTGTCACAGTGATGGAAAATAATTTTCACATTTGATTAATAGTTAAAAGACCTGTTTAATAAAATATGGAGGGAGCATTCTGTCTCTCCGAAATCATTAGCATGACCTGGGACCCCTATTTTGGAGGGGGCCAAAAAGCAATTGAGGTGTAACAATAAATTTGATCCCCAAGGGTCTCGGCAGAAGTGGCCCAGGGGCCATCCTGACAGATTTAAGGCAGGCATCCCCCAGTTGACACTGAAAGATGTCAAAGCCAATAGGGTGCTCTGGGCAGGTCATAGCCACCAGTCTCACCCAGACATGTTAGTAAAACAGAATCATTGACCTGGAAAGAAGCCAGATATTGGTAGACTTTCTAAAAGTTTTATTTAGTTTTTTTAAATGTCTCATCCTAAAAAAAAAAAAAAAAGTTCCAATGTTTGCAATTCTGAGTAATTGATCAGCAGTAGAAAATCATGTAAGGAGTTCTTTTCTTTTCCAAAGGTTATATCTGCTCATAACTCCCATTGTTTTTTTTTGGTTTTGGTTTTGGTTTTTTTTGCCAACATTTAAATTACAAAATCAAGGTCTTTGAAGGAAAGTTTTCCATTTGGAAGAGTCGGTTTTCTCTCTCTTATTTTAATGAAAAAATTAATTTCACCAGTGGGATTAGTATGTCTAGTCAATTTTATTCATCCTGTGAATTCAAAATCATTTAAAGGCAGCTTCTACAATAATTAGTATATGAATATGCATATTAATTAAAAGCACTTTAGATTAATCACTTCAAAGTTTGCAACTATTTATACACTTTCCTTTGTCAGTAATTTCCAAACACTTTTTATGATGGAGAGATGGGGGGGTTAAATAGATAAAGTCACACTTGGGGATTGACAAGCCCACTGTTCCCATCTAGAGAAGGTGACGAACAGCGTCTGCCCCCTTGATCATCTTGGAGCCCATGGGCTGCTCCAAATTTGCATAGAGTAAAGCCGCTGACATCTGTCCCTCCACTTTCAATTAAGTGGTACACTGAAGCTCACAGAGGCCCCTGGAACCCGGGCTCTGAAAGGTCTCCACCATCCAATCTATCCAGTTTGGGACATTCAAACAGAAGAACAATTGCATTCTTGTGACTTAGAATCTCCTTACAGGATATGATACCGTTAGGATGGTCGTGCAAGAATCCTGACAACTTCTGTTAAAGTCATAGCTGGTCTAAGTGTCCGGATCACAAAACTGAGCAAGATTCCCCCCCCCCCCCCCAATACTAGGATCTATTCCTTAAAAACTCTTAAAAATATCTCAGGAACAATTTGCAGATTTGCTTAAAAGTATATGTGACCTCTTTATGGGGTGGCATGGAAAGAGTCTTGGAATCAGAGGACATTCGGGTTCAGATGTTGCTTCAGACAGGCCCATGAGCACATCACATCCCTCTGAGTCTCAGTTTCCTCAAGGTTCTGACAGAATCTAAGAACTGGATTGGAGATCAGTATCTGATCAGAAATCTCTTCTATGATATCGTCTCCAGTGGTCGTCCAGTTTTTGGCTTGAATGTCTCAAGAGGGGAATCTGCTATGGTCAGAATCGTTCCATTCTCATTTTTGGATAGCTCTAATGGTTAGTTTTCTTCACACCACACCTTCATCTATTCCTCTAGATCCAGTGCAGTGTCTGGCATATTGCAGGCATTTAATAAATGCTTGACTCTCTCTAATAAATACCCATTGATCTTACCTATGACTTTTGGGGCCAAGAAGAACAAATCCAGTCCCTCCATAAGACCCATGAAGTAAAGGAAGGCAGCTCTCCTGAGCAAATGTAACCAAGGAAAATAAAGGGGGCTGGGGTGACGCTTCCGACAAGGTCTGTACTAAATGCATGCAGCAGTGACTTGAAGAGAGTGCGTACTACCTATCTTTCTCATTGTGGCTAAATGACTATTTCTTGTAATTCATTTTATTCTGAACTTAAGAAGTAAAGCAAGTATTTCCGTAACATTGTAGAATAGAAAAAAAAAGGATTGTACATGAAACTTCAAATTCGTTATGTACAACTTGCTATTTTTTAAAAATATATAATAAAGTTAGCATGTCACTTTTTCTTTTTTTTCTTCCCTCCTCCCCAGGTGGCTGCCATGAGACACAAATATGTACATGTCCATATATGTGTGTGTGTATGTAAAACCATTCTATACATCTATTTATCAGTTCTTTCTCTGGATGCAGATAGCAAAAACTGTAGCCAAGTGACTATTCTCAGTGACCAAAGTGGTTTGCTTCCCTTTGGACTCATCTACTTCCTGGGAGAGAGAGTATATAGAGTCCTTGCCTGTAAACGCAGTTTAATAATACCGTGGGATTTCTGTGGGGCCCGAATGAGAGCATCTGACCAAGGGCTCTGCAAACCTTAAAGCATTCTGTCAGTGTCGGCTGTTATCATTACTGTCAGTCCCCTGGATGCCATGGAAGGGGAGAGTCACCGCTGTCAACGTGAGGGAGCTCTCCAGGTAGATAGACCACATCTCAAGGCGGAAATGTTCATGCAGACCTGTGTCTTTGGGCATCCTTCCTTCCTTCCTTCCTTCCTTCCTTCCTTCCTTCCTTCCTTCCTTCCTTCCTTCCTTCCTTCCTTCCTTCCTTCCTTCCTTCCTTCCTTCCTTCCTTCCTTCTCTTTCTTTTGATTGGGATCTTTCTATTTCACCGAAGTTGGAAGGACAGGGACTACTCACAGGCTGGTCCCACTCTGATCAGCATGGGAACTTGGACCTGTTCTGTTTCTATCTAGGCCTATTTATTGCCCCCCATCCCAACCTGGGAGCTCTCAGGAGCTCTCCATATTAAAACTGTGCTTACTATAGACAAATGATTGATTTAACCCTTCGCCTTAATTCTCTAATTTGCCATCCCAGGAAGATGGAAAATGTGGCATGATGAAAAAAGACCTGCTGTACTATTCAAGTCTCAATTCTTTCATGGCCTTGAGGAAGTTATTTCATACTTCTGGGGTTACTTCCTCACCTATAAAAGGAGATATCAAAGGTCCTTAACCTTTCTTGTGTCATGGACTCCTTTGGCAGGTGGGTGAATAATATTTTTAATTGCATAAAACAAAATATACCAGTCCACAAAGGAAACCAGCTATGCTGAAATGAAATTATCAAAATATTTAACAAAATGAAACTATTTTATAGACCATAGATTAAGAACTACTAGCCTAGATGATCTCAAAGCATCTGCCTCATTCTAACATCTTGTTAGCCTGTGCTCCTGGGGAAATTTTTATTTTGTTTTTGTAAATTTATTATATGTTATATGTAATTTATGATAAATTTATTATATGAAATTATTGACTTTCTATTAAATTCAGTAAGCACCTATTAAGCACTACTATGTGCAAAGCACTGGTTATATAAAGATAAAAAAATGAAACAGTCTTTGTCTACAAAGGGGATAAACAATTGTGTAGTACAAATATAGGACAAAACATAGAAAAAGTCAGTAAGAGGAGATAATGCTATTTAATTTTTTAATGGTGATAAACTGTGATAAATGAGAACAATCTTTTTAAAGTCACTAAATAATTATCCATAAAAATATCCCAACAAGGAGACCAATCATTCACACAATATTAAGGGAACACAGCTAGATCTTTCCTTGTAGCTAGTTTAGAGGGTACCAAAAGCCTAAATCTCCGAGATGAGCCTCCATCAGGAAAACAGGCATCATCACTATAGACTACACCTGCCTCTCTTTCACTAAGGGAAAAAAATCTCATCCTGGAATTGGTTGGCTAAAGAGGGAAGAGAGTCCGTGGGGGCTCCTATTATTGTTAGGATGGTCGCTTTTCAAAGGGGCTCATTACAATCCACTTCAAAAAAGTTGGGAGTCAGGGCACACCAGCTTGACATCAGGGGAGCCTTCTGTTAGAAGAAGGGAGGAGGAGGAGAAAACATGCACAGGGCGGAATGGCATCTGGATTCATCTCATTAGTGGTGAAGAATGACTCCTGATTCACTAAAGGTCATTGCCTACTGAGGTAGATAAATTACGCAGAAGCCTTCAGCAGGGCTGGAGATCCTGGTCGGCAAGGGAAGTTTTCATTAAATCAAAGCTTTTATGGCTCCTATTTTGTTGCATAGGAAAAGGGAAATAATTAGAAATTGGAGAAGTAAGTGGGGGGAATAAAAAGGTGTAATGCCAGCCTAATAGGTCTCGCCTTGGTCTTTAACTTTTCACTTGGAAGCTGCATTATTTTTAACTCAAATGTATAAAAATCATCCATACTGAGAAAGTAGAGCCATTTTGGGTGAAATAATTGGGGAAAATATTAACCAATTACATGATGGGTTTTTAAACATCATAAATTTTGTTGCTATCCATCGTCTTAGATTTCTGAAGATTCCCATAGACCCTCTATTAAAATGAAACAGTGAGGCTCCTACTGAGATGTCAGCCAACTCTATGGTTGCATGACACTACACAATGATGTGAAGCTGATATTGAGAAGTTAAATTAGTGACCTCTCTCCACTGGACATTTCATTTTATTGACATTTTAGAACCGGAGGTACATTGTCCATGGCCATTGTCCAATATTTTGCCAAATATTGCAGTGACAGTAGCAGTTACAATTGAAAACACCATCTGAATTTTATAAGATGCATGCAACAGGTATTTCCAACTTTGTGCCGCTGCATTTTATATACCCAAACGGATTTTGTATTTGGTTGTACAGAGAGGTGGCACAGTGGATAGAGCACCCCTGAGCTTCGAGGCAGAAAGACTTGAGTTCAAATTCGGCTCATACTCTAGCTGTATGACCTCGGGCAAGTCATTTAAAATCTGTTTGCCTCAGTTTCCTCATCTGTAAATATGGGAATAACAGCAGCACCTACTTTCCAGGGTTGTTGTAAGGATTAGCATAGTATCTACCGCATAATAAGTGACACACGAATGTTACCTATGATTATTCTTATCACAATATGTGGGAATGACAACTCTCATGACTTTCCCACCAGTAAAAAATGTTCATCCCATCATGTCACCCCCCTCCATACTTGCGCAAGCAGCAAAGCTGCTATTTCATGCACACTTTTTTTGCCCTTAAAAGAAGTTCTTTGGAGTAGGTGTCTTCAGTGGCCTTTCTCATTAGTCACTCCCTACCGTATTTTGTGTGCTGTGAGTCACCTGACAGTTAAGGTGAAAGTGAAGTATTTTCATTTCTGCAGAAGTGAGGCTAATCATCGTCATCTTCAATGCTTATTGTATCCTGAAACTGTAAGTGTGATGTCCATTCCAGTTGAGTTCATTGTTTTCTCTGAGGCGTGGAACCTTTAATAAACATCACTGGAATACATGAGAGTTGTGCATTAGAGCTTGATTCTGCCTTTTAGTGGTTTAGAATTCACATTCATTGCCTAACAGTCTGTTTAGAGAAACTGATGCTAAATCCTGGGGAATGGGCAGAAGAGCTTGATCCTATCCCTGTCTGTAGAATTAGCCCCATAACCTGGGACATTAGGAAGATAGGAAGTACCTGGTGAAGCAACACCTGTATAGTGCGAATGCACTTTCCTTACCAGAACCTCTTGAGTTTTGTAGTATCATATATTATTATATTACATACATTATTATTGTATATTACATACGTTAATATTTATATTATATACATTAATTATTATATACATTATATACATTACTATTATATTATATACATTATTATATACATTAATATTATTATATCATATACATTAATATTTTAATGCATCTGTGAGCTCATTGATGTGGTATTCCCTTCCATGGTACACATCACAGCCTCTCCCTGTTCATGACCGTCTGTTCTATGCAATGATCTTTTATGACGTCCCGGAAATCAGGGGCTTTCTTTGTACATTCTTGACATTCCATGGATCCCAAGAGAATACACAAGCTGGTTGTCCCTTGTTCTCACATATGGCTGGCCCATCTTTTTTTTTGTGGCTCTTTGCCGATATCCTTTGTACCACCTATCATGCCCAATTCCTTTTTGGTACCATGTTGTAGCCAGCTCGTGGCTACCATGTGCCTCCCCATTACTTTTTGGGTGATGTTTGTTTTCAGCTCTCCAAAGCTGAACATACATCATCTCTGCAAAAAGTGGCAACCTCATTTCGGAGGGAAACGGGGTCACTAGGAGAATTTTTACAGTTTCCCAAATGCAATTCCATCTATTCTTGTCTTCCTGTTCAATTTAATATTCTGTCCATCATGGAGCAGAATGGTTAGGTGGTGAAGTGGAGAGAGTGCTGGCCCTGGAGTCAGGAGGACCTGAATTCAAATCTGAATCGACACTTCCTGGATGTGTGACCCTTCACGAGTCACTTAACTGTTTGTATCACTTCCTCACCTGTAAAATGAGTTGGAGAAGGAAATGACAAACCACTCCAGTGTCTTGACCAGGACAACCTCAAATGGGATCATGGAAAGTCAGACTCAGCAACCACAAAAACACTGCTTAAATAAAGAGACAGGCTCAGAGAACTTGGGACTTGCACAAGTTCACAAAGGTAGTCAGTAACAGATCTGGCATTTGAACCCAGGCCCTTGACCTGGTTCAAAGTCCTGTAATTAGTTCATAGTGAACCATCCCTTGAACCCAGGAGTTCCAATTCCAGATTCACTGCCTTTCTCCCGCTATCCCATGATGCCTTCCTGGAGGGTCTCCCAGCCCGCCCACCTGCCTATCCCAGACTCTTCCCTTTACCAGTTGAATTTTTCATGTAGTCTAATTTTGCTTGTCAAATGATGGCATTCGTAACTACTTCCCTTCAGAGAACACTCCACACTAATATATCTCCCTGTCAGGAAATTTTTATGGATAATTATTTAGTGATTTTTTTTCTTAATTTCTTCCCATTACAATACTATGATCCTTGAAAATTAATAAATGGAGAAAACTCTTTTTCTTGGAACTCCCAAGATATCAAATGAGATTGTATAGCGCTGGGGCAAGTGTTCTGGCTTGACCATTCAATTGATGATATTGGGGCTAATGAAAATCACTCCTATTCAACCTGGACATGAAGGGAGTGAAGGCTTCCAAGAGGCAGGGGTAAGGAGGGAGGGTACCCAAGACCTGGAGGAAGGACTGTGCTAGGAGATAAAATATTAGGGATGGAGAACGGTAAGTGGGCTAGTTTGGTTGACCCAGAGTCTTTGAAAGAGAGGAATGGAAAATCAGTCTGGAGAGAAAAGTTGGAGACACATTGTGAATACTAAACAGAAATGCTGGTATTTTATGCTGAAAGGAATAGGAAGCCATTGCAGTTTCTTTGTTCAGGACAGTGGTATGATCAGACTTGTGCCTTAAAAGTATCTCTTTGGTAGCTATATGTGGGATGAGTTGGAGAGGAGAGAGACTTGAGACAGGAAGACGCAGTAGGTCAGGCAAGAGGTGAATTAGGAAAAAAGTATAGTAAGATAGAAAAAGTACAAGATTTGTAATCAGAGGACTTGTTTTCAATTTTTAGCTCCACAACTTACTACATGTATAACGTTGGGCAAGTCAGTTAACTGCTCTGAAAATGGAATTAATAATATTGGTTCTATATACATCACTAGGTTATTGTAATGAAAACACTTAGTAAGCCCTAAAAGTGCTTTGTAATTGTGACATCAATGTTTAGGGTTTGTTTTAATTTTTAATTGATATTATAATTTTAGTTTATAAAATAATGTTTTAATTAATATTTAATTGATTTTAAATTTTTTATGAATTAATTTTAATTTTTGTTTCAGGTATTCTTTTTATAATTTCCGTTAGCTGAAGTGTAGAGATATGGAGTGTGTTCCCTGAAGCACCCTCTCTTATGAGATGGCTATCAAACTCAGCCACACAAGTAACAGAGGGCTGTCATAAGGTCAGTCTTTCATTACATCTTTCAAGCCGTGGCCTGCTCTGCTCTGTTCGTCATCTCTGACAAAATCAATCATAAAAGAGAGGAATGGAGCTTGGGGAACTCATCCAGTGCCCTTCACATTGGAAGGGCCAGCTCTAGTTCAGGGGGTTCTTTTAAGAACATGACTGTGCATGGGTGAGATGTGCTTTAGAGCACACAGCTTGTTGTTAGGAGGAAATCACTTAATTCAACTTATTCATAACAAGGTGGGAAAGACTGATAGTTCATATTTTATCAAAAGGGTGGCTACTCCCTAGAATTGTTGTGAGGAAAGTGCTTTGTAAACCTTAATGCACTGTGAAAATATATTGTTATAATGTTGAAGGGGATGTGGCAAAAATGAGACATTCATGCACTGTTGGTGGAGTTGTGAGCTGATTCAATCACTCTGTAGAGCAGTTTGGAACTATGCCTAAAGGGCTATAAAACCATACACACCCTTTGACTTAGCAATACCACTACTAAGTCTGTATCCTAAAATAGATTTTAAAAAAAGAAAGGAAAATGACCTATTAAAAAAAGAAAGGAAAAAATATTCATAGCAGCTCATTTCTGGGTACAAAGAAGTAATTGGGGAAAGGCTAAACAAATTGTGCTATGTGATTATGATGGGATACTATTGTACTATGAGAAATGACGAGCAGGATGCTCTCAGAAAAACCTGGAAAGATTTGCATGGGCTGACACAAAGTGAAAGGTACTAGGTACAAAGTGACAGCAATGTTGTGAGATGATCAACTGCGAATGACTTAACCATTCTCAGCAACGCAACAACCCACACAACTCTGAAGGGTTTATGATGAGCAATGCTATCCATCCCCAGAGGAAGAACTGGTGGAATTTGAATACAAATTGAAGCATATTTTTTTGCTTTATTTTTCTTGAGTCTTTTTTGTCTATTTTTTTCGCCATGTGACTATTATGGATATGTTTTGCATGATTGCCCATGTATAACCTATGTTGAGCTGCTTCTCTTTCCAAGGGGGTGAAGTGGGGAGGGAGCAAGGGAGAGAATTTGGAATTCAAAGTTTTAAAAATGAATGTTAAAAATTGTTTTTATATGTCACCGGGGAAAATTTAACTAATAAAATAGAAAAATGTATTGTTATCATTGACACAACAATGCAATGAACATTTATTAAGCACCTACTGTGTGCACATCACTGAGCTAAGAGCCTGGGAAATAGACAGCTTATAGCTTAGTATAGGAATAGGCAGAAAAGTTGATGACTATAATATACATTGAGGTAGCCAGGTGGTTCAGTGAATAGAGCTCTGGGCCTTGGAGTCAGGAAGACCTGAGTTCAAATCTGTCCTTGGACATTTACAAGCTGTGTGATCCTGGGCTAGTCATTTAACTTCGATTTGCCTTAATCCACTGGGGAAGAAAATAGCCAACCACTCCAGTTCTTTGCCAAGAAAACTCCATGGACAGCACTGGCATGCTGGCATCCACAGGGTCAAGAAGGGTCGCATATGACTGAACATCTGAACAAGCACAAAAAGACACTGCCACGAAAAGGGGCATGTGATGAGTGACAAGGAGTGACAGAATTCCATTTAGGAAGGACCTCAGAGCTTCCTTCATCCAACCAATCCCTGAGCAAGAGCCCCCTCTATGACGTATACCCTTTTGCTTGAAAACCTCTCCCCAACTTGGAAAAACCTGAGTGTGCTAGGTTTGAGGGTTACCCCTGCCCTCATGGCCTCTTCCTAATTCCTATTTTCCTGTGGCCTCAATACCCTTCACATCTGAGAGGCCAGTGACTTTCCACCTAGTAGCAGAAAGGATAGTAGATCCCAAATCAGAAGATCTAGATTAAAATAAAAACATTACCATTTACTAAGAGTGAGAACATTGACACGTCTCTTTTGTCTCCCTTGAGAGGAGTAGACTAGATTTCCTTAAAGTAGTTTGCCAGTTCTAAATCTGTGCTCCCATGACTATAGTGTAAGACCTAGCCATACATGTTCTCCTGTAGTGACCAAATACCTGCTGTATTTGAACTCAAGCTTTGTCACTTTGGGACCAGATGCAATCCTTGTCCTCTCTCCTTGACCTTGTTGTCTCTACTTTTGCCACTGGGTGCTTATCCTTGTATAATTAAAGCATGCCATAATAAAGATGCACTGCCTTATGAAAAACAAAAAAAATCTGATCCTCTCCCCATCAGTGAAGAGGAGTCTGCTACCTCCCAAGGTGCCTTTCTAACAGTTTCACTGCCTGAAGTCTCTCTCCACTTCAATCTGTCCTCCACTCAGCTGTCAAAGTAATTTTCCTGACATGTAGGTATGACCATGTCAGCTCCCTATTCAAAAAACTCAAATAGATAATTATTACCTCCAGAATCAAATATAAACTTCTCTCTGTAGCATTTCAAGTTCTTTATTACCTAACCTTTTCATAACTTTCCAGTACTTTTATTTTTGACTCTCCTCCATTAACGTTATGATCCAGCTATGCTAGTCTCTTCACTTATCTTCCCACACAACACACCATGTCTTGCTTCCATCCTTTTGTACTGGTTGCCCACCAATGCTCTCTATATAGGGTGAGTGCAGCCTATGTGATATTCAGGAGGACTAGTACCTCTGATGGGCCCTTTTCAGGGTTGCTCATCTGTCTTTGGTGTCCACCTTCCACCTAACTCTCACATGTGGCTCCAAGAAGCTGTAGCAGTTGCCATATTCTGGTAGAAACTGTCTCAGCAGATACGCTAAACCAGGTTGAGGGCAACTGACAGGCCTCAAACCCTTTGGTGAATTAGAGGTATGCTTACCTAACACATGTGAAGACTTCTCCCAGCAGAATGGGCAGATGAGAACAATTCGTTCCAACAGCCACAAAGGTGGCTAAAGCGGAGTACTCAGAGCTTGGTCAGACTTCAGAGGCTCCACAGTCATTCACTGCATCCTGGACCATCACCAGTCATCCTAACTTTTGTCTTGCCATTGGACTTTGATGACTCTGGAAGAGAGAGTGAGGTTGATGTCCTTGTGCAACTCTGCCTCACTTAAGTCCAGTTCACACACAAGTCAAGACATCTCTCATCAGTCCTCTTCAAAATGAAGGGAAAAATGGGGTGAATGCAAATGACGAGTCAAGGATGACACTGACATCATGCGTGTTGGTGACCAGGAGGATGGTAGTGCCTTCAAAAAAGTCTTTGATAAGTTTGGAAGAGGAGAGAGTTTGGAGAAGATCAGTTCTGTTTTGTATGTGTTGATGTGGAGATAACCACAGGACATACAGTTCAAGATGTCCAAAAGATGGTTGTTGCACGATTAACATTCAGGAAAGAGACCAGGACTGGGTATATAGATCAGGGAAACATCTGCAAAGATGATCATTGAACCCATGGGAGTTGCAGAGGTCAAGTCAGATAGCTTGGAGGGAACAGAGAAGAGGCCCAAGGACAGCGCCTTGGAGGGCACCCACAATTAGAGGACATGACATGAATGAAGAATCAGCAAAGGAGAAGTGAGACAGATAAGAGAAGAATACCAAGAGAGCCTTGTTGTGAAAACCTAGAGAGGAGAGAATATCCAGGAGAAAGTGTCAAGTGCTACAGAGAAGTTAAGAAGAATGAGGATGGAGAGAAGGTCATTGATTTGGCAATTAAGAGGTCATTGGCAACTTCAGAGAGAGCAGTTTCATTTGAATGATGAGACTTGAAGCCAGCCTTCAGAGGGAATTGAGAAGACAGTGTTGGGAGGACAAATGAAAGCTCTTAGTGTAGATGGGCTCCTTAAAGAATTTAGCCAGAAGAGGGGCAACCTAAAATTATAGATAGAAGGGATGACAGAAACAGGGGAGGTTTTTGTGGTGAGGCAGTTGAGGTTAAGTGATTTGCCCATGATCACAAAGCTATTAAGTGTCAAGTGTCTCTTCTGAGGCTAGATTTGAACTCAGGTCCTCCTGACTTCAGGGCTAGTACTTTATCCACTGTACCACATAGCTGATCCAATGGAGGTTTTTTTTGTTTTTTTAAGGATGGAGAGACACAGGTATATTTAAAGGCAACATGAAAGAAGGCAATAAATAGGGAATAATTGAAGAGAAAAAAGAAAAGGGGCGATAGTTTGGACAATCTGCTGGAAAAGATGAAAGGGGAGGGGCTCAAGGATTATGCATAAGGGTTAGCTTTCGCAGAGAAGCACCACTGGCGGTCCTCAACAGAAGGAAGCGAAGGGATGTCCTGGAAGGCTTGAGAAGGGATGAGAAGATTTAGAAAAAGAGTTATGGAGAGGGAAATCAATCAGAGAAGAATGTAATGGCTGCTGCAGTGAGGGCCTGCTTGAAATTAGGTAACGTAAATTTGTAGTGGATCCCATTAACAAAATTTCGTGATTTCTTCATTCAACCTCATTCAATAGCACACAAATATAAAGTTGGAGTAATTGAGGTTTGGGCTTTGGCAAGGTATGATCAGTGATTGGCAAGGGTCAAGGTATTCAACAGTAGAGGATAGTGTGAAGTTGAATTAGTTCACCCAGGGGTTAATTAGGGAAGGGGGGGGTGAGGGGATAGTGTAGCTGATGCAAGAGTAATGGCCTGGCAAAGAACTTAGAGACGGAGGAAATAGAGGTCAAAGCAATGATGAAGAAGAACAGGGCTGGGATGGGTGAGTGATGGGAGCAGAGGGAGAGTCAGAATATTTAGCAGTAGCACTTAGAAAAGCACACACAAAGACCAGTGACTCAAGGGGTTTGAGAATCTCTAGCCAGGGCTAGAAGGGGTATTGAGGGAATCAGAGCTCAGTGAGTGCCCAAAGTCAGAGCTAACAAGAAAGGAAAGGAGGTCTATGGATTATGGAACAGGCCTCTCAGAGGGCACAGCGGAAGGGGTGTACAGGTCTGGAGTGGGATATCGATGAGGGGTAGGTTAAGGCAGTCAAAATGAGGTAACAGAGTTTATACATCATCAGCAGGAGAATTAGGGTCACTATGACAGGGAAATTATGAGTGAGTGGCTTATGATAAAATAAGTTCTGAGTATCAGTGGTTAATGAGGGAGGGACTGGATTAGATGGTTCATTGTTCAGTCTTTTCTCTTGTCTAACTCTTTGTGACCCCATTTGGGGTTTCTTGGCAAAGATACTGGAGTGGTTTGTCATTTCCTGTGCCAGCTCATTATATAGCTGAGGAAACTGAAGCTAACAGCATTAAATGACTTGCCCAGGGTCACCCAAATAATAATTGTCTAAGGCTAGATTTGAATACAAGAAGATTAGCTTTCCTGGTTCCAGGGTATGCTCTATCCAGGGAGCGGTAGTAGCCTCGAATGCAATTGAGAGTTATTGAATAAAAATAAGGGGGCAGTGGGAGCATAAGGAAAGAAGAGAAGAGAAGAAAATTTTGGAAAACCATTCAGATAGGTTTCATCTGTTCTGTAAGAGAAGTTAAAGTCATAGTGGTTATTTTATTTTCCAAATAAACACACAAAATGCAAGTTAAAACCTATCAGTGTTCAAATCTGCAATAGATCTTAACAAGCAAGTGTGAGGGGGGAGGAGCCAAGATGGCAGAGTAGAAAGACTCACATGTGCTAGCTCCGAACCCACAGCCCATAAATTTTCTGTAAAAAGAACTCCCCACAAATTCTGGAGCAGTACAAGCCATGCAGCAACGCAGTGGAGGAGATTTCCATTCCAGAGAGCCCTGAAAAACCAACCCTAAAGGTCCATCACACACTGGACAACAGAGCCCACCCCTGGCCGCATGGCCCTGAGAGAAGCAGATCCGAGCAGGCTTCAGGGATGGAACCTCCAGCAGCCGCGAATGTCCCTCCACCCACAGGTGCCACAGGTCAGCGAGAGAGACTTCTGGGCTGGCCGAGAGGGGAGCGAGGTATCTCCGTGGCTCAGACTCCCTCAGGAGGCAGCGGCAGAAGCAGCGGCGGCCCGGGACTCCTGGAGCAGACAGGAGCTCAGGGCCATTACTGAAGATCTCCACATAAACCCGCTAAGGGAACTGAGCCTGGGAGGCAGCCCTGCCGCCACCCACGCACCAGAACTTAAGCTCACATTGAATAGCAGCCACTCCCGCAGCAGAAAGCCCTGAGGCTGGGGAGCAGCATTTGAATCTCAGACCCCAAGCACTAGCTGGGCAGATTTAGGCGGGGGTGGAGAGGAATATCAGAAGTCAAGTAACTGGCTGGGAAAATGCCCAGAAAAGGGAAGAAAAATAAGACCACAGAAGGCTACTTTCTTGGGGAACCGATGTTCCCACCTTTCATTTCTGATGACGAGGAACAATGCTTACCATCAGGGAAAGACATAGAAGCTAAGGCCTCTGTACCCCAAACATCCGAAATAGATATCTAATGGGCTCAGGCCATGGAAGAGCTCAAAAAGGATTTTGAAAGTCAAGTTAGGCAGGTGGAGGAAAAACTGGAAAGAGAAATGAGAGAGATGCAAGAAAAGCATGAAAAACGGGTCAATACCCTGCTAAAGGAGACCCAAAAAAATACTGAAGAAAATAACACCTTGAAAAATAGGCTCACTCAATTGGCAAAAGAGGTTCAAAAAGACAATGAGGAGAGGAATGCTTTCAAAAGCAAAATTAGCCAAATGGAAAAAGAGGTTCAAAAGCTCACTGAAGAAAATAGTTCTCTCAAAATTAGAATGGAACAGATGGAAGCTAATGACTTTCTGAGAAACCAAGAAATCACAAAACAAAACCAAAAGAATGAAAAAATGGAAGAGAATGTGAAATATCTCATTGGAAAAACAACTGACCTGGAAAATAGATCCAGGAGAGACAATTTAAAAATTATGGGACTACCTGAAAGCCATGATCAAAAAAAGAGCCTGGACATCATCTTTCATGAAATTATCAAGGAAAATTGCCCTGAGAGTCTAGAAACAGAGGGTAAAATAAGTATTGAAGGAATCCATCGATCACCACCTGAAAGAGATCCAAAAAGAGAAACTCCTAGGAACATTGTGGCCAAATTGCAGAATTCCCAGGTCCAGGAGAAAATATTGCAAGCAGCTAGAAAGAAACAATTCCAGTATTGTGGAAATACAATCAGGATAACACAAGATCTAGCAGTTTCTACATTAAGGGATCAAAGGGCGTGGAATAAGATATTCCAGAAGTCAAAGGAACTAGGACTCAAACCAAGAATCACCTACCCAGCTAAACTGAGTATAATACTTCAGGGGAAAATATGGTCTTTCAATGAAACAGAGGACTTTCAAGCATTCTTGATGAAAAGACCAGAGCTGAAAAGAAAATTTGACTTTCAAACACAAGAATGAGAAGAAGCATGAAAAAGTAAACAGCAAAGAGATGTCATAAGGGACTTACCAAAGGTGAATTGTTTACATTCCTACATGGAAAGACAATATTTGTAACTCTTAAAACTTTTCAGTATCTGGGTAGTTGGTAGGACCACACACACACACACACACACATGCACACACAAACACACATGCACACACATACAGAGACAGAGAGCACAGAGTGAATTGAATAGAATGGGACCATATTTTAAAAGAAATTAAGGTAAACGGTGAGAGAGAAATGTAGTGGGAGGAGAGAGGGTGAAATGGAATGGGGTAAATTATCTCTCATTCAAGAGGCAAGCAGGAGACTTTTTAGTGGAGGGAAAAAGAGGAGAGATGAGAAAAAAACAAGAAATGTACCCTCATCACATTTGACTAAAGGAAGGAATAAAATGCACACTCATTTTGGTATGAAAACCTATCTTACAATACAGGAAAGTGGGGGAGAAGGAGATAAGCAGGGTGGGGGTGATGATGGAGGGAGGGCAATGGGAGGAGGGAGCATTTTGAAGTCAACACTTGGGGAGGGACAGAATCAAAAGACAGAATAGAAACAATGGGGGGGCAGGATAGGATGGAGGGACATACAGTTAGTCTTACACAACACGACTATTATGGAAGTCATTTGCAAAACTACACAGATATGGCCTATATTGAATTGCCTGCCTTCCCAAAGGGAATGGGTGGGGAGGGAGGGATGGGGAGAATTTGGAACTCAAGTTTTAGGAACAACTGTTCAGTATTGTTGTTGCTACTAGGAAATAAGAAATACAGTTAATGGGGAATAGAAAGTCATTTGGCCCTACAGGACAAAAGAGAAGATGGGGACAAGAGAAGGGAGGGATGATAGAAGAGAGGGCAGATTAGTGATAGGGAAAATTAGAATGCTCGGTGTATTGAGGTGGGGGGAGGGGAGAAAAGGGGAGAAAATTTGGAACCCAAAATTTTGTGAAAATGAATGTAAAAAGTCAAATAAATTTATATTAAAAAAAAAACAAGCAAGTGTGAGGGGTGAACGTGTCACGCATTGTCGGAAAGTGCAACTTGCATTGGCAGGAATGTGTGTGTGTAATGACTTTTTTACAATATGATACTCTATGGTTACATGCAGCAATATTTTGTCATCAAAATTTCAATGCAGGAAAAACCCCACAGATAATTAAATTTAAAATGTGTCCTTTTAGTATATATATATATATATATATATGTATATATATAATATATATATACATATATATATATGCTAAAGAGAGAGAGACAGAGAAAGAGACAGAGAGACAGAGCAGAGAGAAAGAGAGAGAAATGAAGCAAATTTTTAAAAAAACTAAAGGGTTAAAGATTCCCAGAGAAACTCTGGGTAATTTTTTGAAAAGAGAGGTGGTAAGCCAGATAAGTTTGAAAAACTCTGTTCTGGAGGCTTTGGGGTGGGGAACAGGGGTTAAGGGAGAGGACATCTGTAGACACAATATTCCAAGCAGCAGAATGTTTAGAAAGTCCTGAGCAAGGTCTTTCCAACAAGTCTGTAACTTCTGTTCCAGGTTGCCTTGGGCTGATCAAGGCTAGTCCTGAGGTTTCTAGCGTCTGTGGGCATCTCCAAATTCAGAGTTCACTCCCAAAAGCTCACTGGTAGGTCAAGCAGCTCCGAGCCTCAGAAATCCTTCCCATTGGCTGCTTGTTGTGACTCCGTTGTCCTGCTACTCCCCCCCAACTCCCCCAGGAAGGAAAGTTCTAACATATAGTGTGGTGATTACAGAGCTCATCTCCACTATATAATATATGATAAAATGCTATAATATATAAAGTATAAAAATAAATAGAAATAAAAACGTAACAAATTTGTGTGTGTATGTGTGTGTGTGTGTGTAAGGCAGGTGACACCATGAACAGGAGTCAGATATGACCTCTCTCTACCTCAGTTTCCTTAGCTATAATATGAGGATAATGACACCTCCCAAGGTTGTTGTAAGGATAAAATGTGGTAATATTTGTAACATGCTTTGTGAACCTCAAAGCTCTGTATAAACACTAGTTATTTATTATCCAATTGCAGCCAGATTGTGGAGGGTCTTGAATGACAGGGTATGGAGTTTATTCTGGTCAATGGGAGCACAAGAAAGGCCAGTCATGGAAGAACTCCAGGAAAATGCACCAACAGCTGTGTGACTTTGGTAAAGTAATGTGGGAATAGGGAGCCTAACAGCCTTTTTTTTTTAATAGAGCTAATGTTGCTTGAAAAACCTCTGCCTGTAAATGATTTTTTCCAAAAAAAAAAAAAAAAAAAATTAAATATTACATTGACCTTTTCTCTTCAGTGGTGTTTTGCAAAGCCAGCACATTATACATGGGAGAGGATAAAAATGTCCTATTTGGATTTGCTTTTGATGCCCCAAATAAGGTTGAAAAGGGCTCCGGGAGAAAATGCAATTAATGAATAGCCACATGGCCGCTAATCTGATCAATCCTGGGTGATAGGACACTTAATCTGATTGTCTGTGACCAGAACGGCAGAAGATTTTGTGGCCGCAGAGAGGGATGCTTTCATTGATTGGCCCGTTAGCAATTGTATACAGTTAATTACTCAGCGTTTGCTGGAGGTCTCTTATTTAAATGGATGGAGAGAGAACCGAGGAGGGTGCAGGTGCAGGCCAGGGAGCTTGACCTGGGAATTTGAAGCTGGAGGAGGGATTCCGATCTCAGGCTGGTGACACGGCCCCCTAGCAGCTTCTTGCCTCCCCCAGCGGGGATGGAAACAAAGACGATCCCACCAACTCCCGGGCTGTCAGGAGAAAGGTTGGAAGGCAGGAGCAAGAGAGATGTCTTGGGCGGTGGCCAAAGAGCCGCACGCTTTTTCTGGGCGGCTTTTACCGAGTGGGAGCGGCCAGCCAGTGAAGAAACAACGCTTTCCTTTGGCCCTATGTTGGGAGGTGGGGGGGCTTTCCTGGGAATTTCACAAGCTGCTTCAAGGCTGGTCCATGCTATGGAAGGTATCTGTGGTCATCACTGATACAGATCCCTGCTAGAAAATGGGTAGTTTCCTATTTCCTGCTGATTTACCAGCATTAACCTGTCCGCTTACAGCTTTCGGTGTTTGAGGATCAGGGCAGGGAGTGGGCAGCCGAGGAAGCAGCCTCAGAGGTCAAGCTGGGCTGGTCCAAGTACCGTGGGTTGTCTGATAAAAGGAATCCCAGGAGCACGCCGATGCTGGAGATGACCAGAAATCGACTGCTGGGAGAGCAGAAGTGGGCGGATCAAGGTGCTTGAATATTTCTGCTTTCAAGCCTATTTTTGCATAAACTGCTTTTAGCAGGACTCTGAACTGGGACTCTTAATATTTCTGCAGTTGGTTGTCCATCTCTGCCTAAAAGTGTCATTTAAGATACAGTGATGTAACATATATAATACATACATGTGTACATGTGGGCACACATGCATGCACACACCCTATGGGACTTCTTTCTCAATTCCCACTCATTTTGATAGGCCACAGAACCATAAATCAACTGACTACAACTCCCCTCAGGGTTCTAGGGATAACTAGTACTATTGTTCAGAAGCCCCCATCAGTGTATTTCCATTGATTATCAGTCAGATTAAATTGGCTTTTAGAAAGGGTATTTACTAATCAGGTGTAGCAAAGATAATTGTTATAGAAACATCTTCTCATCTAGGGGTACAATATCTTTTTGCACACACAAGGCACTTGGAGAGAATGAGCTCAAACTCAGAGTGAGTATAGTCAAAGGATAAATGGTTCCTGGATGTTCTTCCCCATCCTCCCACCCTCACTCCCCACCCCTGGAAGTTCTTTCCCATAACCCAACCCTCACTTCCCTGCCATCTGTTTAGACGCTCTTATAGTTTTCATTAAGTACAATTTTATGCTTGACTTTAAGGGTGAGTGCTGGTGTGTTTGTCCTACTCTTGGTATGTCTCTCAGTTCCTGACATAAATGCTGCTGTTATCCACTGCTGCTCTGGGGACATTACTCCTGGCTCAGTGGACACTGCTAATGACTCTAATGGAAACTTCAGACCTTCTGATCTTTCAAAATGGAAAGTATTGTCACCTGGTCAATGAGGGAGGAAGGATGTGATTAGTGGCATGAGAGTGTCCTGTCTTTTGGACAACTGCCTCTTTACCGCTGGAGTCAACCAGGACTCAACTAGCCCAGACAGGCTGTCTGTTTCATCCACAGCCACACAGGATATGACTGATTCTCTTCAAACTATCCTGTTTTCTGTGTGGCATCATTGGCTTTAATCCAATGATCCAAAGTTCTTAGGACTCTTTTATGCTGATCAAGGACTTATTCATACATAGCTGAGTTTTGACTGGATGATTCAATTGAGATGTCTGGACACTGGTCCTCCTTGGTAGCCTAGTGAAGTCTATGGACCTTTTCTCAGAAATCTGTTTTTAAATGTATAAATAAAATACATAGGATCACAAAGGAAGCCAAAGATTAGTAAAAATAGAGATCAAATTCTTTCCCACGCAAGTTCACAAACTCCCTCATATCTGTCCAGTGGACCCCTTGGAAGTCCTTAAACCCTAGGCTGAGATCTTTTGCTTTAAACTTTTCCATATCTCCCCAGATGCCAGCCTTCCCCTTCTCAGCCAGATTACGTTGTATTTATTTTGGGTGTTTTTTATATATGCCTATATATGTGTGGATAATTATAAGCCTGCATGCTGTCTCCCCCAGCTGATGTAAGCTCCTTGGGAGCAGGGGCTATTTCATTTCTATCTCTACATCCCCAGCTCTCATCATTGGTCGTAGTCTATAGTAGACATTTAATAAGTGTTTATTGATGGAGTATACACACGTGTACCTATGTCTGTCTGTATGCCTACATATGAGTGTATATCCAGATCTAGACTTTGGATTTCATTGTCTATGTGGGGAACATCCCTCCACTGATGTATGTCTACAGCTCATCCGTAACATATTCTCAAACAGCTTGAGAACTTGAATGAGCGTTTGAATGACTTGCATATGGTCACACAGCTAGTAAGTTAGCAGGCAGGACCTAGAACAATAGATTTAAAGCTGGAAGGAATCTCAGAGTCACCTAATCCAGTCCCCTCATTTTACAAACGAGAAAACAATGGACTCACAGAGGTTAAGTGACTGACCCAAGGTCACCTGGGTACTAAGTAACAAACTGAGACTTGAACCTAGAGCTTCTAACTGGAACTCAGATTTAAATCTATGATTCTCTGCTCTTTCTGACTATCCACCCTGCCACACTGACTCTAGAAGCATGTATTTCCTTTTCAGTGTTTCTCTAACATATCTTTGACAAGTCCCTTAATCTCTTAGTCCTTTAAGATTATAAAGTGCAAATGAGTTGTATTTGCAGAGCTCATTTTTAAACCACACTTTTGTTGTTGTAGTTGTCGGGAGCTCCAAATAATAGGTTCTTGGGGATTGTGGGGATAAAGTTGGGGGAAATTGGCTAAAATTAGGTGTGGAGATTCTATTTAGACTTCCTATATTAATACTTCCTTAACTACTTAATTAGGAGTTGGCCCCTACCTTTCCCAGAGTTTACATCCATATACCAAAAGCTGTAATACAAGGAGGAATGTGAAAAGGGTCACAGGAGAGACATGAATGTAGTGCTCTAGAAGGTCAGGGATGGAGAAAGACTTCTAGCAGTGGGACAACTTCTCATCAGAGAAGATTTCATGGGGGAGGTAACCTTAGAGACCTGGATCCTGAGGGATGAATAGGATGTCTGGAGATGGTGCGGGGGAAGTAGGCTTGGAAGGCATTCAAATGACAACCGAACAACTGAACATAGACACAGAGGAGACAGATTCAGGCAATCAGTATTTAGTAAGCACCTACTATATGTCAGACACCCCAGGCTAAGACCTGGAATTCACAAATGTACTCAGGGAATTAAGTGGTCCAGTTGGTTAGAATATTGTGGGTAATGGACTAGAGGGAGCTAAGGAAAGAAAAATAAAGTTTAGTTGACAAAATCTTAGAGCTGGCAGGGACATAGTGATACCTGTTGGCATTAGAAAGTTTCCTCTCACAAAAGATAGACTATAGGACAAGATCAGCTACTGGGCTATTGAAATAGGTAATGAAAGCCAGAACTAGGGTGATAGCAGTAGACATGGGAGGGAGGAAATAGATATTGCAGATATAATTGCAATAAAAACAATCAAATTTGGAGACTAATTAAATGTGGGAAGTGAAAGAGAAGGAGCAAAGATAAAAGCATGTCAACATGAGAAAGGACCTCAGAGGTCATGGAGTCCAGCTTATGTCTGACCAGCAGCAATAACAAATGGTCAATCCAATGAGGGAGAGTTCCCCTCCATCTGAGGCAGCCAGGTCTATTCTTAGACATGTGCAAGTGTTCGGAAGCTAAGTTAAATTCCACTTTGCTTAAATCTACCTCCAGACATCTTTCACCCATGGCAACTGGTTTTCCCTTCTGGGGCCAAGCAGAACAAATCCCTCTTTCACACTTAAATATTTGAAGGCAAGCAGCGCACCATCCCTAAGTCTCCTTTTCTCCAGGTGTTCCCCGTACCTTCATCTAGTCACAGCACAGTTTCTATCTTTTTACTATTGTATTCTTTTGGATGTGTTCCAGTTTGTCTATGTCCTTCCTAAAATGTGGCTCCCAGAACCAAGCATAGCATTCCATGTGTGATCTGACAAGGACAGGGTATAATGGAGCTATCATTTCCCTTGCCATAAACATTATGCCTCTTGGAATACGCCCAGGACAGCATCGGCTCCTGCTGGCTGCTATGTCATAACATTGACTTAGAGGGAACCTACAGGCTACTGAAGTCTTGGGTCTTTTCTCTAGGAACTGTGTGTGTCTACTTCCTGTCCTATACTTGTGACATTGATCTTTTAAATACAAATATAGAGTTTCACATTTATTCCTATTACATTTCTTTTTACAAGGTTCAGCCCAGAGACTCTATTTGGTCAAACTGCCAATAAGGTTCTCTTTCAATCTCTAGAATGCCCTTGGTTGCCATGCAAACCATCAGGGGGCAAGCCTGCAAAGGGTAGTAGAGGCAGGGGCCGACTTTGTTCTACATCCCCATCTCCGTTAAGCATCTCTGAAAGCAACACCATCTCTGCTCTTCCTCCAAGCCTAGTAGTTGACTTCTCAGTGAAGGTCTCTTCTTTTTTAAGCTAGGAGAGAACTCAGAAAGTAGACATAGTATGTCACCAGGACCACACTTAAAGCATTGTAGGAATGATAGAGCATAGGAACCATTAACCTTCAAGACCTCCAGGTGAACTTCATGCTAAAATGAAGCATCAGAGGATTCTTGTGTGTGGTTATTCCATCGAAAAAGGAAATGAGGTTCGCTAGTGAGGCTTGTTCCTGATGAGATCAGGCTTGTTCTTAAGACATTTCACCAATCAATAAGTTAAATCTTATGCTCTAGAATTTTGCTAGAAACTGAAGTCAAAATCACTGGCCTTCAGTTTTCAGAGAAGAAAATGGAATATTGGCCTTTTTTAGTCCTTGAGCATGTGTATTTAAAGTGCTTTTAAAAATATGTATATTAGGGAAGCTGTCTTTAAATAATTTTGTATTTTCAGGATTAATAAAATTGTAAGAACCTCTTTGTTTTCCTCGCTTCAGAATGTCTTTGAATCAAACTCAGGAAGCTGGACTAGGGCTTGGAAAAGGCAGGCAGAACTTTATGGCACCAGGGGCAGTGGGTTTTCTTCCCCTTCACCTTCCCCTCCACATTTTTGGGAGAGCAAGAGGCAGCTTTTTATAATTTGCATCACCTTAACTAGCTGCTATCGAGAAAGGTGGGAGGTGGAAAGACACATGGTGGAAATGTTTTTCATGACTTCACCTATGTAAATGGACATCACATTGCCTTCTCAATGGGTGGGGGAGAAGCTGAAATGAGAGAGAGATTTTGGAACACTATATTTAAAAAAAAAAAGGTTAAAAACAAAATAGCAAAATAAAATACTAAAAATATTTTAATAAAAAGACTCAATGAAAGTGCCATACTAAATCTCAGAAAGACCATGTGTGATTAACTGACTGACTGAGTGGGGAGCACATCACCAAGGCACTGGAAGGGAGAGGTGATCAAGAGGACAGCTGTGTTTGGCATGAATTGACTAGGAGGAGAAATTGGAATTTGTTGAAGTAATCCAAGAAAGAGGAATTTCCACAGCTGTAAGCAATAGATAGTAGAGTTGTGGGCCTCTGATAAAGAAGCCTATAGGAGCCTATAGGCATGTTCATCCTGGGCATGAAAGGATGGAGAAGCAGGGAACAAAAAGTGAAGGTCCATGGATGAACAACTGAGAAACAGCTGGGAGCGATGCTGAGAAAAGATTATCATTGAACAGGGAACTAGCCTAGAGCAGAGGTGGAAAACCATGACCCACAATGTTAACTGTGGATCACAGTCCCGGGCATAGAGGGGACCATATGTGGAAGGAGAGTCAATTAGCATGGAGGAAGGCTTCCTAATGCCCTTTGGAGTGGAAGATGGCATCATTAGAACAGCGGACTAACTACCTAAGAAGCATCAGCTTCAATAGAGCAACAAGGCATATCTATGATGGAGTGGACCCTATGGACCCACTGAGAACAGTATCACAAACCTTTGGACCTGGACAAGTAGCTGAAGGAAGTCTTGCTCACTACAAGGGGGAGGGAGGTTCTGGACTCATTACTCTTGACTTTCTACAGGGTCCAGAGGAAAGATTTTTTCTATTCTTGAGTTAGTTGAGTATCCCAGTGCATAGAGACCTGGAGGCAGGAAGATTTGAGTTCAAATCTAGCCTTAGATACATGCTTGCAGCGTGACCTGGAGCAAGTTACTTGACTTATATCTGCCTTAGTTTCCTCAATTGTAAAATGTGAATCATAATAGCACCCACTTCGTAGGATTGCTATGAAGGTCAACTGAGATAATATTTATAAAATGCTTAGCACAATGCCTGGCACCTAGGAGGCACTTAATAGGTGCTGTTTTCCTTCATTCCCCTTAATTTGTATATTTTCTAAATATTTCCCTTGAGATTCTAGATATTTTGTCCTTCCAAATGAATTTTGTTATTATTTTACCTCATTCTAAAAAAACATACCCTTGTCAATCTGAGTCATATAGCACTGTTTAGTGCTGTATATTAATTATATATCTTATCCACAGGATTCCAAACTTCTCCAATTGGGGTAACTGATGGTTTCGTGTATGGATGGTGTGGTGGTTGCTGATGGAACACCTGTGTTTTCTGGGTGTTGTTAGTCCAAAATTAAGACAAGCAGCAGAGAATTGATCCATACTTTGTTGCATCTCAGCTTCAGAGGCTGCACCGAGTGCACAATCATCTGCAGACAGAAAATCATGCACCAACGCTCCCTCCACTTTGGTGCTGGCTTGTAGCCTTTTCAAGTTGAAGAATTACCATCGCTGTGGTAGCTGACCTTAATGCTGTGTTCATCCTCATTGAAAGCATTTGATGATATGGCTGAAAACATCATGCTAAAAAGCCTGGGAGCAAGCACACAGCCCTGTTTCACTCCATTGGTGACTGAGAAGGCACGAGAGCTTTGTCCATTATCCAGAACCCAGGCAAGCATGACATCATGAAATTGACATACAATACTGATTGACTTCTCTGGGCAACCAAATTTCGACATAATTCCTCATAAGCCCTCACAACTGACAGTGTCAAAGGCCTTGATCAGACCTCCACAGTGGGTAGAGCATCTGCCCTGAAGTCAGGAGGAGCTAAGTTTAAATATGTTCTCAGACACTTATTACTTGTGTGGCCCTGGACAAGCCACTTAGCCCTGATTGCCTCCAAAAAATAATAAATATATCTATATATTATATATCTATATTCAGGTAGGATTTTTATTCTTATAGTCACATGATTCAGTCTTCAGCAGAGGTTATCCCAGTAATAACTTCTCTTTTCCTTTATTTCTGTGAAGAACATTTTGTAATTGTATTACATAAATTTTGTGTGCAAGGTTAACTTCAGCTTTCAGAGACCATTCTCTTTCCTTGTTTCAAAAAAAATGGAACTTTTTTTTGCTGCCATTTTAGCTGTTACATCCCCCTGGGTATATCTAGTACATGTGGGTCTTAAGTTAGCATCGGTAAGACCTTTGGTCTGACAGTAATGATTTCATCTTGATAAGGTATGAATTCCCCTTCTACGAGTGGTGGGAGGTAGGGCTTCCTGGAAGGACTCCAATCTTTAGCAATCCTCTACGATTTTTCCTTTTCAGAGAAGGAGGCCACACAAACAGAGCTATAACTTGGCAGGTCTGTATGACTGGATCCCTGGGGAGATGGGAATCACCCAAGATGGGAGGAGTTGTCTTTGCTCTTTATGACTAGACCATGAGTCCTTTGAAATCTTGTTCTGCATTCACTGTTGTGTTAGCCTGAGTATTTACATGGAAGCTGAGCTCCTTTTTCTTTTTTGTGGAGATCTGAACATAAACCGAATTCAACATTCTCAAGTGAAACCTTGGAATGGGGCATGACTCAAAAGGATTCTAAGATTCAGGAAGACCTGAGTTCAAATCCAACCTCAGACACTTACTAGTTGTGTTACCTTGGGCAAGTCATTTAACCTTTGTTTGCCTTAGTTTCCTCATCTGTAAAATGGGGATAATGACAACACCCATCTCCCAGGAATTTTATGAGGATTGAATGAGAGAATAATTGTAAAGCACTTAACACAGCTCCCTGTGCAAAGTAAGTACTATATACAGCCACTTATTATTATTGTTAGTGGGAACCTTCTAAGACCGAACCAGACTTTGTAAATTTAGAGCAGCGGTTCTAGGTTGTGGGTTACATGGGCAAGGCTGGGTCATCCCCAGACATTTTGACTTATTTCTTGCCAATGGGCTCCCAAGGACTGGAGGACAGAGTGAGGCTGACGACTTTGCACAGCCCTGCCTCACTTAAATCCAATTCACTTGCAAGTCAAGACATCACCCTCCTGATGTCATGGGTCCTCTTTGAGAGGAAAGACAAACAATAGTGTCAACGAAGGCAAGATGAGTTTTTAAATTTCTTGGCTTTTAACAGAGACAACGCACTCTAACAGAAGTCTTGAAGTCTACTGATGCCCATCAGGAAGTGGGAATGGAGGACTGGACCTCAGAAGAGGGATGAGGGATAGAAATTGTACATACATGTACCCTCTCCCATAGTGCAGTCCCACACACACATCTACCCAGAGGGATGTAATAGCAAACCATAGCAGTAAATAAGATTGTATAGGGAAGGACTATAGGAATATTTAGGAAGCAGAAGACTGAAGATAAACTCTTGAGTAATACATTTGGGGAAAATAAGAGCCAGTATAACAGGTAGAGAAAATGGTTGGAGAAATAGGAAAAAAAATAAAGAGAGCATAGTGTCATGGAAGCCAAGGGAGAAGGAAATGTGATGGAGGAACGGTGTGTGAATATAATGGAATACTTTTGTGCCGTGAGAAGTGATATTTTCAAAGAAACCTAGAAAGACTTGTAGGAACTGATATAGAATGAAATAAGGAGAACCAGAAGAAAAATTTGTACAGTAAAAACAACACAGTAAAGACAATCAGTGCTGCAAGAGCTCAGGACTCTCAGCCATGCAATGAGCCATCGAAATTCCAGAGGACTGCGGGGGAGGGGGGGATGAGACAAATGCTTCTGTTGTTTTGCTTGACTTTGCATTTGTTATTTTTATTCTTTTTCTTCCAAGGGGAGGAGAGAGGTGGGAAAGAGAGAGTATTAATTTTGTTCATAGGAAAAAATAAATTTTTTAAAAAGAAAAACAGAAATGAAAAGAAGGCTAACAGGGCTAGAAAAGTGCAACGATTTTTATTTTCAGGACAAAAGAGACATGACCTGAACACATCCATAGACAGGAGGAGGAGAGACAATATGGAGAAAATGACTGAAAGAGGGGATGATGGGTAGAGAAAAGTCCATGAGGAGGTCAGAGGGAAGGTATTGTTATCAATAGCTGAAGTAAGCAGCCCGTCCCTTAATCAAATCGTCTCCTGACTATGACTAGCACCCCCATTTTACTTTTCTGGGCTCCTCCTTTGTGGTTCTGATTTTCGATCATTTCTGTATCTCTGCCCCCCACAACTCTCTCTTCTACCTTGTGTCTTCTCTGCTTCATATGACACATACTCTCCCCCTCATTCACATGGGTGGCTTGAATGATGGTCTCAAGAGGCAATGGCGAGGATGCTGCATCTACGTACCACACACAACCACCACAGGGTCAGGCCTGCTGCATTGTGGGGCCTGTCTCTTAATTAGTGGTAAAAAACATATATGAAGAGGAAAGACAGAGGACTTAGGCTTTAATTTTTTTTTTCTTTTAAACTAAATAAAGAGGTTCTTTGAGTGATGGGAAAAACAGCTCAACTTGAAGTGTCTTTTCAGGTTTCTGTTTTGTTCTGAAGTTGCCTGTTTGTTTACCCTCTGCCTCTTCCTATTGAAGACAGCCACAGCCTAGCATTTAATAAAACACTGATGGGTCGGGGGGAGGAGGTGGGGGCACTTTGGAGAGGTTTTCAAGTCCAAAAGTGCCATAGAAGAAAAATCGCCAGTATGATGGCCCACTTGAGCTTGGGAGGGTATAAAATCAGGCACTGAAGGAAAGTGTATCAGCCCCACCCCCATCCCCTCTGCTCTGCTTTGTTGCCAGCACTCAAGGGAGCTAGAATGCATGGAAGTGCCATTTTCCGGTCTTGGTATAGGGTGAGGCAGGAAAGAGGGTCATGACGGTTATTATGAAGGACAATTAGAAACAGTCCTGGTTGGGCAGGATGGGGGAGCGCCTGGGTGGAGAGGGTTTGGGCCTCTATCCAGGCATCTTCTAAGGAAATCATGCGTTGTATGTCTAGCCTCATGGTTAGAGGGACATGTGGTTTCCTCTCTGCCCAGCATTAGCTTCCTTTGCTTAATCTTTGCTTCTTTTTGTTCTACCAACATTTATTAAGCTCCTATTCTGTGCCTGGCATTGTGCTGAGTGATGGAGACGCAAAGATAATAAGTAATTAGACAACTTTGTGGCCCAGTGCACTTGGGAAGCTGAGAGCGAATCCTGTTCCAAACCTTAGCCTTGTGACCCTGTGTAAGTCACTACACTCTCACAGGCACAATATCCTTATCTTTAAAACGGGGACAATGAAAGCACTTCCCTCCCAAGGTTGTTGTAAAGATCTAGTAAAATGCTGGTGCTTTCTCTCTCTCTCTCTCTCTCTCTCTCTCTCTCTCTCTCTCTCTCTCTCTCTCTCTCTCTCTCTCTCTCTCTCTCCCTTTTTCTCTTCTCTCTCCTTTCTCTTCTCTCTCCCTTTTCTCTCTTCTCTCTCTTTCTCTTCTGTCTCCCTCTGTTTCTATATGTAAACATATAAACATGCTTTGTAAACTTTCGAGTGCTACATAAATATTAACTCTTTCCCTACCCTCAAGGAGCTTATATACCATTGGAGGTTAGGGTGAGGGAAAGTGTATTTACAGTTGAGTAAATAAAAGTGTTTTACAAATGGAGATAGAGACATTTTATCAGGGGAGTGGGGCACTCACAACAGGGAAGCTAATGAAGGCCTCATGGAGGAAGTACCATCAGACACGGGCCTTGAAGGTAGCTGGGGATGCTCCTGGCTCACTCATTGGCTCTGGGCAAGTCGTTTGGCAAGTGTCTTTGAGAAGCTGAGATGTCTGGATAGCATTTCTGGGGCTCCAAGGGAATAGAACCGATGAAACTGCAGAGTTCAAAGGCCATACGACTGTTACCCTGTACCAAGATTACATTTCATGGGGCCCAACTCCTAATGCAGCTTTGTGGGTCCAGGAAAACAAACCTCCTGAGCACCCCTTGGCATTGCCTTGGCACGAAGATGATGTGCTTGTCCATTAAACTTATCTCCAACAGGTGTGTATTTCTTTTTTTTTAAAATTTATTTATTTAACTTTTTACATTCATTTTCACAGATTTTTGGGTTCCAAATTTCCCCCCTTTTATCCCCTCCCCCCACCCCAATACCCCAAGCAATCTAATTTACCCTATCTCCAATCCTATTTCCCTATCTCTGTCCTCTCTTCTGTCATCCCTCCCTTCCCTTGTCTCCATCTTCTCTTTTCTCCTGTAGGGCCAGATGACTTTCTATTCTTCATTAACTGTATGTCTTCTTTCCTAGTTGCAACAACAATACTAAACAGTTGTTCCTAAAACTTTGAGTTCCAAATTCTCCCCATCTCTCCCTCCCCACCCATTCCCTTTGGGAAGGCAGGCAATTCATTGTAGGCCATATCTGTGTAGTTTTGCAAATGACTTCCATAATAGTCGTGTTGTGTAAGACTAACTGGATTACCATCCCTCCTAACCTGCCCCTCATTGTTTCTCTTCCGTCTCTTGATCCTGTCCCTCCCCAAGTGTTGACTTCCAATTACTCCCTCCTCGCTTTGCCCTCCCTTCCATCATCCCCCCGCCGCAATATCTCCTTCTCCCCCACTTTCTTATACTGTAAGATAGGTTTTCATACCAAAATGAGTGTGCATTTCACTCCTTCGTTTAGTCAAATGTGATGAGGGTAAACTTCTTGGTTTTTTTTTTTTTTCCCCTCAGCTCTCCTCTTTTTCCCTCCACTAAAAAAATCTCCTACTTGCCTCTTAAATGACATATAGTGACCCCCTTCCATTTCCCCCTCTTTCCTCCCCCTACCTTTCTCTCTCACCATTTACCTTAATTTCTTTTAAGGTATGGTCCCATCCTATTCAGTTCAATCTGTGCTCTCTATCTCTGTATGTGAATGCATGTGTGTATGTGTGTGCATGCGTGTACATGTGTATGTGTGTGTGTGGTCCCACCAACTACCCAGATACTGAAAAGTTTTAAGAGTTAGAAATATTGTCTTTCCCTGTAGGAATGTGAACAGTTCATTTCTGGTAAGTCCCTTAATGCTTCTCTTTGCTGTTTACTTTTTCATGCTTCTTCTCATTCTTGTGTTTGAAAGTCAAATTTTCTTTTCAGCTCTGGTCTTTTCATTAAGAATGATTGAAAGTCCTCTGTTTCATTGAAAGACCATATTTTCCCTTGAAGTATTATACTCAGTTTAGCTGGGTAGGTGATTCTTGGTTTGAGTCCTAGTTCCTTTGCCTTCTGGAATATCCTATTCCATGCTCTTCGATCCCTTAATGTAGAAGCTGCTAGATCTTGAGTTATCCTGATTGTATTTCCACAGTACTGGAATTGTTTCTTTCTAGCTGCTTGCAAGATTTTTTCCTTGAGCTGGGAGTTCTGGAATTTGGCCACAATGTTCCTAGGAGTTTCTCTTTTTGGATCTCTTTCAGGTGGTGATCGATGGATTCTTTCAATACTTATTTTGCCCTCTGGTTCTAGAATGTCAGGGCAGTTTTCCTTGATAATTTCATGGAAGATGATGTCTAGGCTCTTTTTTTGACCATGGCTTTCAGGTAGTCCCATAATTTTTAAATTGTCTCTCCTGGATCTATTTTCCAGGTCAGTTGTTTTTCCCATGAGATATTTCACATTCTCTTCCATTTTTTCATTCTTTTGGTTTTGTTTGGTGATTTCTTGGTTTCTCGTAAAGTCATTAGACTCCATCTGTTCCATTCTAATTTTGAGAGAACTATTAAATTCAGTGAGCTTTTGAGCCTCTTTTTCCATTTGGCTCATTCTGCTTTTGAATGCATTCTTCTCCTCATTGTCTTTTTGAACCTCTTTTGCCAATTGAGTGGGCCTATTTTTCAACGTGTTAATTTCCTCAGCATTTTTTTGGGTCTCCTTTACCAAGGTATTAACCTGTTTTTCATACTTTTCTTGCATCTTTGTCATTTCTCTTCCCAGTCTTTCCTCCACCTGTCTAACTTGCTTTTCAAAATCCTTTTTAAGCTCTTCCAAGGCCTGAGCCCACCCGACACCCCCCTGGGCTGTCTGGGGTACTGAGGCCCCGCCCTCCACGTCTTTCCCTGATGGCAAGAATACGTTCGTCCTCGCCATCAGATCTGAAGGTCGGGATCATTTGCACTTGTTGGAAAAAACTCTCTATAGTCTTATTTTTCTTCCCTTTTCTAGGCATTTTCCCAGCCAGTTACTTGGCTTCTGAGATTCCTTTCCACCTCCACCTGGATCCGCCCAGCTAGTGCTTGGCCTCTGAGATTCAAATGCGCTTTCTGCGGCAAGCTTTAGTTCTGGCGCAGGGGTGGGGGCAGGGCCGTCTCCCAGGCTCAGCTCCCCCAGGTTGGAAAGACCTTCAGTATTGAAGATCCTGCCTGCTGCTGGGGGATTCCTGAGTCCTGGGCCGCTGCGCCTCAGCCGCCGCCCACGCCTCTGCCCTCGGCCGCTTCCTGCCCCTGTCTCTGCCGCCGCAGCTTCCTCCCGAGGGGGCCCGAGTTACGGAGACGCCCTGCTCCCCTCCCCTAGCCCAGCCTTCTTTCTCACTGACCTGTAGCTTCTGTGGGCAGAGGGACTTTCCCGGCTGCCGGAGCTTCCCCCGGAGCTTCCCTCTCTGAAGCCTGCTCGGGTCAGCTTCTCTGGGGCCGTGGCCAGGGGCAGCGCTGGGGGTGGGGGTCCGCTTTCCGGGGCGTGATGGACCCCGGGGACGGCTCTCCAGGGCTCAGTGGAACGGAAATCTCTTCCCCTATGTTTATGCACCCCCTGCAGTGATTCAGAATTTATGGGGATCTCTTTTTACCTCAATTCCATGGGTTGTGGGCTCGGAGCTCATAAATGTGCGTCCTTCTACTCCGCCATCTTGGCTCCACCTCCAGGTGTGTATTTCTAATGAAACTTAATTTGTTGCTTCCAAACTTCAAAGTCAGTCCCAATTTTTGGGTCCCTGAATATGTTTCTAGATATTAAACCATAGGCGGCTGTGTTTGTTTTGGGTCTGGGATGGAAAGAACACAGCAGTTGGAGCCAGTGGATCTTCTTTCACGTCCTGATCTCACTACTTAACCTTTCAGGGATTCATCTGCAAAATGAGGGTGTTTGATTAAATGCCTCTCTACTCCCTTCCAACAATAACCTGTGATTTTATAAAACAACACACACACATGTGCATGCATATGCATATGCACACTCACATGTATGTATATGCACATGAACACTTTTCCCTCTCCAACCCTTTTATTCATTTATCCATTTATTTGAATTTAAAAATATAACATGCAACTGAATGAATCTTTTTCTTTCAAGGGGACTTTCCAACTCTGCCAGGGGCATGATGTACTGTCTGAACTGCTAACCTTCAAGGAACAAGAATTTTAAGTGGAAGGTTCAGACAATCTTAAGAGTGATGCTCCAAAGTTATTTGGTAGAGAATTTTCTCCCCTATCCTTTCCTCCTAATTCCATTTTAGAAGCTTGAAAATACAATTTTTTCCCCCTTACCAATTTTGTGTTTTTTCTATTTGGCAAACATTGATTCTTTTCTGTGTCCCAAATGGAGGTGAAATTAGCTTGTCTGTCTGTTTCTTAAACAAAAACAAATAAACACATTCAATATGTATACCCCAGGAACTTGCCAACTATTTTTGCTCCATGCCAATGTTACTGAAGAATGGCGGTTCAGCGCCACAACTAGCATTTTATGATTGCTGGAGAGCCAAATGTTGAGAGAACAGTAAACATTGTTTTGGACCCCATGAAAATTACAGCTTAAGAAAATGGAATTTCTCAGTCATATAGCTAGAAATTAAAAACAGAAGTCTGGAGACCAGATGGCTTTCCCTTCCAGGTAAGTAATTTTTAAACTCAAATGTTGGATCCCAAAAATTTGGCCATGTAAATATGGCCTCTCCTTTTTCAAAGTCTCTGGATAAAGTACTTTGTTGCCAAGAATCTGTATTATGACAACTCAGATTGATGTGATTACAAAGTTAAAGGCACTTTCTTTGCAAAGCTCTGGGAGGTGGATAGCCAAGTTCTGTTATCCCCAATACAGGGGTTGCTTAGAGAATCCTCTGGTGCATTTGATGAAATCCCCCAACAGCTTGAGGAAACTACAGGGCATGGACCTTTTTCCGAAATCCTCTGAAAGGTATCTCCTCCCCCATGGGAGGCAGACATGCACACAGTCTCCTTGTTGAGAGAACACAAGGAATCCCTTTCCTATGCTTCTCTCTGTTTAATTTTGGCTTCCAGACTGGAGTGCGGGAGAATGAACCTTCCTTCTGTGGACAGAAAGGGCATTTTTCCCTTCCTTTTCCTCAGGAGCAGCTAAGGTTGACTTGCAAGAGGAATACATGACAGTCTGTCCAAGCTTGCTTGATGAGGCAAGTCTGAGTTTCCTAGACCTCAAGTTCCTGGAATTTTCTACTTTGCTCTTTTCTTTTCTCAGAATTGGTCAGAAATCCAAGTGCCTGGGTGTAATGGTAATTTAAATGAGTTCTTTCCCATTTATTAATAGACCCATGTGGCCTGCCTGGGTCCCATGGAAGACTGAGTCATATGGAACCTGTGGTGGGAGGAGCTTGCTGAATGGGTAGAACAGGAGGGGTGGATTGGGAGCAGAAGTTGGTCAGACTAGTCAGAGCTGGGAAAGACAGAGAAAGCAGGCAGCTGGCTGTGAATGAGAGAAGGGCATTTTGCTTAGGGGATCCTGTTTGTGGAAAGGCCTAATAATAGACTCCTTAGTTACTATGATGAATTTCTTTGTTGGTGTGATGGATGAGGCTTTCTGGTGTCTGAATAAATGTTTTGGTTCTGTCTTCCAGGTGGAGAGTTGTTATATTTTGCAATTCAGAATGGTGCTGGCATATTCATAACTGCCCTAGGCACTGTGAATATTGCATTGGCACTACACTGAGGAATCATTTGGCAGAGGTAGTCATGTGTTTGTATGTGGCCTAAGAGGAGAGATATGAGAGTGGACTTTCTAAGTCTCGGAGACAATCTTGTGGATAATCCCAAATTTGAAAGTCCCCAAGTTCAATCATTCATCATGCACTGGCTTCCTAGAAGAAAAAATTTCAACAGGAGAAGGAAGACGATTGCCATTTTGACCCCTGCATCTGGAGGAGCAGAGCTCTGTTTTGAAGTTGAGGGGAGAAATAGGCAAGGGAAGGAAGAAAGATCTGGACCTTGCCCACCCTTCTCTACATTGCTGTAAATGGCCTGAATGGTGCAAATCTATTGTGAAGGGGAAAGCTTGTTCAGCAGTCCCCCAAAAGACAAGTTAATGACCAATTTGAAGGCTTTATGTGTTTCCATCTCTGTTCATGAGCTCTTATGAGCCTTTTGTATAACATGCATGTGGGGTGAAAAAGACAATCCCACACCCCATATCTATTTAGTACTTGCAGTGCCTGTATGGAAGTTGCCCACTTTGGGAGAAATTAGATACAAGCTGGTGCAGCCAGGTGGTACAGTAGATAGAGCACGAGGCTTGGAATCAGGAAGATTCATATTCTTGGGTTCAAATCTGACCTCAGACACTTACTGGCGGTGTGACCCTGGGCAAGTCACTTAACCTTCTTTGCCTCAGTTTCTTATCTGTAAAATGAGCTGGAGAAGGAAATGGCAAACCACTTCAGTATCTTTGCCAAGAAAATCCCAAATAGGGTCATGAAGAGTTAGATATGACTGAAATATTGAGCATCAACAACAGATACAAACATATATATTTTTAGAAAATTTCCTACAAAACTCTAGGTTAGGGCCATGAGAAAAAAAAAGAAAAAATGTTCTTTTAGGATTAGATGATGAAAACTGATGAAACTCAGTTTGTATTTGGGCTCAAAGTCACCTGGACTATGGTCTATATATACATGAGAAAATTGATACTTGATAGCTCCCCTTATGATCACACAGAGAGCAATTGTTAGAGCTAATAACTGAACCAAAGTCCCCTGACTCAGATTCTAGTATTCATACCACTATCCCACACTACCTTGGCTCATCGGCAGTGCAGCTATTTTTGGATTATACGCCCCAATTCCTAAAATGAAAGATGCAGAAAGAGAAATTAGAAGATATGTTGTGGAAAATATTCCTGTACCAGGCCAAGAAAGAGATCTGATAATTTAAAGCGTAGGCATTTTCGACATAATCTCCAGTTGTGTTTACTGCTCCTTGATTTCCTTTTAATGTGTGAATTTTTATGGATTTATTTACCTCATTCCTGTTACAGATAACAACTATTTTTTAATGACCCACAAACTGAAACCACCCCAATAGCAGCTATCATTGCTGAGTGATACTTTATAGAATGAGATACTATATAGAAAGAATCTTATAAACCTTAAAGTGTTATATAAAAGCCAGGTATCATCGTCTTCATCATCTTCAATACTATTGACTAAATTTGACATTATTTTACAACTCTTATCCCACTGCCAATACTTAACTTAAATCCAACTAAAACTATCAAGATGGAATTACGGGTGTTTGTAAATCATTTCCACTTATATAATATAGTTCCACTTAGGGAGCTATTTTCAGTTTGATTTTCCAAAAGACTTTATGGAGACTAAGCTTTGAGGACCATGAAAGGGTACTGGGTCATTCATTAGTAAAATGCAAAAGAAAAGGTAAACCCTAGCTTGGGCTCTGCATTGCATATATGTTTCCATCTCAGCACAATAGAGTCAAACTAGACAAAATGCAGCCTTACTAAATGGTTTTTTATGTTCCCCTCTCTTGTCTATACCTATTCACTCACACTTGCTTTTTGGCATCCCTCTGCCATTGCTGTGCCGTTCTCCTCAATGCAACCCAAGTTTGCCATGAGACATAGCTGCAACACATAGTATCATCTCACACCTTGGGGACTGAAGGTAGACTGTTTGTAAGTTCATTGGCCACAAGACTGACCATGCTAAAATGTCTTCCATCTTTGTGCCCTAGGTTCACTTAATGAGTAAATTGCATTTGATTTTCAGATTGACATAAGCAATCTGTCAATGACTAAAGTCAATTCACTTTGGAAAATCTTCTTTGATTGAGTCAACTGAATGAGAAATAAAGGAAACCCAGAAATATCCAAGATGAGTGCTGAAGCCATTTCACTTTGTCAGGGAAACTGACATTCACCCTTTGAACCTAATCTAGTAAAAATTCAGTCCCTGTAAAGAGAACAAGTGAATAGAAAAGAAATGATATGTGTTAGAGGCCAAATTGCCCAATAGTCCCATTTGTATATGTTTCTAATGCATATTTCCATGAGGAATTGCCAAGCGTCTGAGAGTTTTTTTAACAACACATTGATATCTGCATTTGTAATGTTTATCAAATATTTAAGCATGCTCTTTTTATTGTGTCATAATATCAGCTGAATCTATAACCAAAGGAAGGAGGATGAATTTGCTGTCTCCCAGCATGAGCACCATGACAGCCTCTTCCAACATCATCTCTTGCCATTTGTACAACAGAGTCCCATTAGGAGTCTCATATTCCCCAGAAAAAAAATAAATATATTATTCCATCTTATGTAAATACATATACCTAAATCCAGATCAATTGATTGGTCTATCAAGCCATTAATTGATTAAAGCCAGATCTGTCTGTCCACTTATTCATCTAGAGAGAGAAGCGGATGACATATAATTAGTTCCATAGTGGAATAACACTTTTATTCCAATTACTGGAACAGCAAGGAAGATACAAAGATTCTGTTCCTTGTGCAAAGTAAATATTCATTGTTTCCCAGCACTCATTCTCACAAATCAGTTTAAGGAGTGAAAATTCCATTGTTTAAAATGTGTAGATTCTGTCCAAAACATTTTGAATGCGGTGCACTTAAATGCTATTTTATAATAGCATTGTAACTGTAAAACCTACTGTTTTACTGTTATAAATCCTGAAGGTTTTAGCAAGGGAAGCTAAGGTCAGAACACCCAAGTCATTAAGATATACAAGTGATCTGCTGGACTGATAGAAAAGATCAGAACCTAGAGTCATGGTTAGCTTTCACTGTGGCAATGGAATAACAAATAAACCACAGATAAATATATACATATTCATTCTTCCTCTCTGCAGTACATCCAAACTGCCTCCCTCCCTCTCGTGCCTTCTGAAAATGCTTGATGCATTGGGAAGCTTTGGCAGAAGAAGTCTGAAGTGATTGGCTTTGGTCATTCTGTTTTCCTCTCACCAGGGACTAGGTGCCCCTTTTGTCCTAGTTTCTCTCTGATAAGGCAGAATCAGAATTAGAATTTTCTGTCTAGGAAGTCAGGAATTTAGTTTAATTTTGTCACAGAAGCACATTTTAAAGATGTAAAATGTGTGCCAGTCTATCCTTGCTGACTAGCTCAGTGAACTATTTGTTACAGATGATGGAGGAAGGTTTTATGACATCGAGTTAGGGTCAAGATGAAAACTTGGGAAGATTTACACCTTTCTCCCGTGCTGACCTTTTGGCTTCGTTCCTTAATTAAGCAAAGGCATGGCAAAGGAAGGGAGTATTATGGGCATGCTGTATCCCCAGGGTGTTATGAGATACCAGACACAGTTAAGCTATCTCAAGACAACCATGTTCTCTAGAGTTACTTTATTGCTATTATAAAAAATCTTTATTATGGGAAAAAATATGTATTTTTATGCCAGAAGAAGATGAAGATGACAGTTGAGGCTGTTGAGCAGTACTTTCACTTGAGCTCTGTGCCCACAGAGATTGTAAAACACCAAAGACTAGGGGAAGCCTCCTTATAGGTTTCTTAGCATTCTAAAGGGGTAGATTAATCTTTCTGAAATTCATAGTTAGAACAGTTTGCCATTAACTGGCACTTTCCAGTTATCAAGATATTTTATGAAACTGAAGAATGTCCTATTATACCGGTAAAAGACGCAACTTGAGATGTGGGGGGGTGGGGAGGGAGTGATTCATAAAATAGCCCTTTTTCAGTATATCAATAATTCTTCGGTGGGACCTCTAGTCTGTTCAAACCCCAAGAATAGATTACTGATGCCTCTGTTACCACTACTGTTAAGACCTGTCACTTCCAGTGCTTCTGTGTAGATTTGCTTCTTTCTGAAAGAATAAAAAGTCTTTCATTTTTATGGCATTCATTTTTTTTCATTGAGAATATGGCTAGGTAGAAACAATAGGAAGACATATAAACTTACCACATGTGTTCCCTGGTGACACAGTTGATGTCCTTTCATAGTCTAAACAGAAGAAGAAAGGATTTCTCGATCACAGTGAAGTTCTCTAACTGCCCCTGCTCACGACATTGCGCCAAGCTCCTGACGCTCTAAAGCCTTCTCAGTAGGAGGATGACTTGTGTGGGAACCTCTTTAACCCATCAAAGTAAAGGAATCTAACTAATGAACTCGTAACTGACTAATTTAACAAATAATTCTACCCCTTTCTTCCTCCTCTGCCTCCCTAAAATAAATAAATCCAACAAACTACTTCCACCTACATCTCATCATGTATAATAGGCTAAGAAAGCCCTTAAAATTACTCCTGCTTGGGTTCCTTTATTTCTAGGAACTATTTACTTGCAATCTCCTCTTCCTTTTTGCTAATGGCGCCTCCTATAGGTTATGGATAATCAATTTAATTCACTTCCACCCTTGGGAGAAAGATGATCAGGCATCAGGTTCTTACCTGGGAAATTGATATTCTCAAGGTCAATATTGCAAATCCAACTAGAAGCAGTGACAGGAAATAATTGGTATCTGATGATTGGTAAATGAACTCTTGGTTTCTTTACCTTATTTCTAAGGGAAGAAGAAACTAAGTATCACCATTTAACTTATCTTTAACCCATAACCTTGTTGATAAAATCCCGAGAGACTCACATAAGGGGTGGGATTGAATCCAGATGTCTCTTTTTCTATTTTGTATAGAGTCCTCAATCCTTGGTATGATGCTCACCTGCTTGGTGGCATCCCACCTCACTGCATTCTACCCAAACTAGCCCTTGGGGGCACAGTGAAGGGGAGCAGTGATTTAGTTAATGAACACTTCCTTGGATTTTGGAATTACGTTACCTGAAACCTAGACTCACAGAAGAAAAGGATGGCAATTTCAGCCTGGGAGTCTGGCATGGGTTCTTAAAATTAGCCTAAAGGATAAAACTAGGGATTCAGAAGTGGAGTCCAACTCCACAGAACCACAAAGGTGTCAGTATGGCAGGTAGGTTAGCACATGGATGACTTTTCCACACTCAAGATGGTGACCATAAATAGTCCCTGAACTAACTCTGTACTTAGGATGGAATGGGGGTGAGAAAGAAGGTGCAAGGAACTCAAGGTAGAGTTAACAAACTGGGGCACTGCCTAAATTACTGTGAACAGAGTGTCCTTGACATATTTTACACTCGATGCCCTCCTCTAATAATTGCTTTAAATTTAGTCTCTTCCCTTATGAATAAATCCTGAAGAAAAAAAAGAAAAAATTATCCTGATCCTGTGTTGCCAGAGGAAGAAAAGGGAAAATTAAATGATATCAGAAAGATGCTAATTAACAGGGTGTGGCAAAACTCTGAGGTTTAGACCTGAGTCAGAGTTGAAGATATTTAGACTTTCAAGAGAACAGTATTTCTCCAAGATAGATGAAGCATTGTTCTGGCCCTTCAGGAAACTGAGCCCTCTGCCTGTGTGAGGATCTCTCACACAGATCTCCTAGAAGATAGAAATCTGCTCCATTTATTTTCAGATGGGCACCTTGCCTTGTGGCACAAGACCTAAAGTGGAATTGTTACAGAAAGAGAACTTTGGCTCTCTGGGATTAACCAACTGGCCTCTTTCATGAGAATGAAATTGGTGCTGTCAGAAAGCCAGAACATGCCTTTGTCTTCAATTGAACCAGCAAGGGATTGGGGTGGGGAGGGATTCTCTTTAGGACCAAGCTGCCAGTCAGTTACTGCCTTACACATTTGGGCAGAGACTATGGGGTGCAATCATGATTACACAGTCAATAATCCATCAGGGGCAGCTGAGACCTTTGCCCTTCATTCCTCCCCCATGTGCACTGGCAGGAACTTCTGTAGGCAAGTCTGTTATTCTATATACAGTTAGGATCTGTTGTTTAAAATAAAGTAAAAGCACTGAAACACCAAGCAATGACCTAATCATTTGAGAAATATTTGATGCAATAAAATTCAAGACAAGAGAAATTCAAAGATTCCTTGGAGTTTGCTGTTGAACTCCTCTTATGGGCATAGCATTGAATGATGTAATAGTAGAGGGGAAGAGGAGAGGAAGAATACAGGATAATTCAATCCCCACTGAATTATTTTACAAGGGAGAGAGAAAGAGGTGCACATGTCATTTTGTTCCTAAACCTGCAAAACCCAGGGCAAATGTCAACATTCGGTGTGAATCTTGTCACTACGTGTGTGTGTGTGTGTGTGTTTGTGTGTGTGTGGCAATCTAGGAATAATCAGCTAAAAAAATCACTTTCTGGCCAGTTGGGGAAGTAAATTGAAGGTCTAAGCCCCATACATAACTAGCTGTCTGGTCTGGACCCCAGAAGCTCAGAGTTCTCTCATTATTATAATTAATAACTGAACTGTATCTCCATATAACTTAAATTTCTCAGTTTCAAAATTTTGGATACTGCATGGAGTAATAGAAAGAACTCTGGATTTGGCATTAGAGGACTGGCTGTATGATTCTGGACAAATCCCTGCACTTCCCAGGGACTCATTTGCTTATTTGAAAAGCTGAGGTGGCTGGACTACTTTACCTGGAACATCCTTCCCACCTCTGAATCTGTGACCGTATGAAAACTTGGGTTTGAAGTTTATTTCCTTATAAGTTTCCTGAATTCACCTTGGGCAGGGTGCTCATATTCAGTGGTATTATAATAGGAAACAAATGCTAAACTATAAAGTGACTCCTAAGCACCACAAATAACAGAACTTTAAGCAATTAAATAATAATAATAGGTCCTTTAAGCCATTTCCCATCCCCAACCCCAAATTGCAAGGCCTGCTTAGCCTAAGGGTTAATTAACTGAAATTGTGGAAGCATGGTCTTCTTCGAAGATTGGTGTTACCATGTGTTCAAAGGCTGTCAAGGCTGGTAGATTCACAACATTTACCATTTTATCTTGTCTGCCTTCAGAACCTATTGAGTTACTGTTTTTTCTTCACTTATAAAACACAACACTCTCTTCCTGGGGTGCTCTTTTATTCTGAAGACCCCAATGCTAGCTGCCCAGGAGTCAGGAAGGAAAGCCTTCCCATAACAAACCAGTGTGAGCAGTGTAGAAAAAGATGGAGTAAATCTGACAGAAGTAAGTTCCAGCTTTCACACTGTTAAAGAATAATGTCAAATAGGTTTAAAATAATGGAAAAGGTGTGGTCTCTCTGTGAGTGGTAGCAAAAAGGTGATTGCCACCAACAAGATGAGAAGTTTTGTGTGATACTAAAAATATTAGGGACATAGCAAGTTTACAGAACTTGGCCCATAGGAAGGCAATACATAGATTTGTCACTGTGACTCAGAATCTGAAGATGGGTAATCAGGAAACCCCCAGGAGAATATATAGATCAGTTCTTGTTTCTAGTTGTTGCTTACAAAAAGTTCCTAAAAGGAAGGCCTTTTTTATTACTGCTGATGAGGAGACACAGAGATATGAAACTGAAGTAGGCAGATCATGAGATTCATGCATAAGAGGCCTCTGGTTAACTGTTAATTGTGCAAGCAGCATCTTAAGCCGGAGACAGTTGGGGACTATAGGGCACCAGAGGAGTGACATCTTCAAAAAAAAGAGGGAGAAAGAAAAAAGAAAAGAAAAAGAACTATCAAGTTAAGGTCTCAAGTTTTTTGCATGATTAATAAGATCCCACAGAACTTTTTTCCAGAACAGATTGTTAACTCTGGTATGTCAGCCAAATCCCATTGTGAGTAATGACATTTTGACTACTTAAGGTCCCATGGTTCGGTAGTTTCGACATAGAGAGATTACAGCTCATTCCATATGGCAAGGTGCTAAATAGGTTCCATACTTCTCCTCCCTCCACCCTCATGTATACAGACACATAGTATTTCCTTGGTATTGTGAGGGAGATGCTGACTAGGACAAAAGGGTCCTTTCTCAATGAGTAGTTTGCTGGTTTTGTTATGAAAAGAAAGAATAAAAGGAATGTTTTAGGATGTTTTTGCATTAGCCCCCCAAAGTTAAATGCTTCAGTTTTAGCTGAAAGGTATTGATACAACTGACTGATCAAGTATGTTCTAAAGTTATAGAGATCTATTCAGTTTGGAATTCAGGCTCAGAGGTGAGGATAAAGTCCTGTCTTTGACCAATCACGCTTCAGAATATCATGAGATTCAGGGCTGGAAAGAGAGGAACTTTAGGGAAAACATCATTGAGTCCAACCCCTCTCACTTGTTGTTAAGGAAACTGAGGTTCAATACTTTCCCACCCAAGGTAATACATATAGTAACAGAATCAGAATCTGAACTGATAAATCAAGCACTCTTTCCATTAGACCACTCGACCTTCTCCAGGGCTGTGTAAAGGTAGGGAAATCATTCCCCTGAAACTACTGGAAAAATTCTAAGAGTGAGAATGTTTAAATTATAGTTTACTGGCTCTTTGATTTAGTACTTAAAATGAATTTGATATGCTGACACTTTCTTTTTCTTCCTTCCTTCCTTCCTTCCTTCCTTCCTTCCTTCCTTCCTTCCTTCCTTCCTTCCTTCCTTCCTTCCTTCCTTCCTTCCTTCCTTCCTTCCATCACAAAAGTTCCTTCAGTTGGAGTGAGGCAAAGGGTATGTGGTGCCTAATTTTGTTTCAATTCCTTCAGAGTTTTCTTAAGGGGAGGCCTGTACACCCCCTAACTCTCTTAAGATATTAATGGGCTATACTGGCAGTTCCTGAACTTGGTGAGAAGTCAGAATGACAGCGTTTGAAGCAACGTGGCAATGCATGCAAAGAAGAATCAGATCCTTAGAGCAGGGGAGGGAAATGTAATTGGACTCAGCTAAGGATAACAAGACCCAGCAGCTTGGTGAAACCGTGAAGGTGCCATCCCGCCGCCCCTCCTCCCTCCCCACCCCCCCGCTGTCACCTCCTTCCCCACAGGCCCCAAGCTCCCCTCCCAGTGCCATGTGCACCGAGGCCCGGTCCCCCCTCGCCCGCACGGCGCTTCTCCCCAGAGAGCCCGGGTCCAGGAACTCTTTCCAGGATGGGACGGGATATTACAGCTCGGTTTGTGCACCAGCATCCTTAATATTTCCTTCCTTTCAGAAGCAAATAGAGCGTTCCCTTATCTGAATGCTAATTTCCTAGTTAAAAACCCTCCCTTGCTGACAAGGGACTGAAAGAGTTTTAAATCACAGATGTAGAGTATCAAATGCAATAATGCTCTTGCAATAGTGCATTGAAGCCTCAATTAATTAACCCTTGGGCTAAGTAGGCAGGTACATGGCGGTGGCCGCAGGCGGTGGATGGATGAGATTTAAATGTGCATCTCATTTCCCCAGCACGGAACCTGCCGTTCGGTTCAGAAAGGAGTCATTTTGCACACTCGCCTCATTTACTCGCTGCTTTAATCCTCCTAATTCCACCTGAGATCCCGGGAAGAATTGCAAAGGAAAGCTAGGTGCCAGGGCTCGGGAGCCCGGCTTTGTTTACCCGCCCTCCCGGGGGGCCGCGCCGCGCTGGGGCTGTGGCCTTCTCAGCGGGCTCCCGAGCTCGGAGCAGGGGTCCTATGGAAGCAGTCAAAGAGATGAAGGATTACTTTTGTCATTTGGGGGCCGGGGGTGATGGCCGTGGAGAAGGGGACCCTACAAGGAAAGCTAAGATTAGGGCCTCTAGCTGCTTCCATTGCCCCCCCAGGAGGTGGCTGGCAGAAAGGGGGAGGGATCCTAGGGGGCTTGGAGCTTTTCTTTGGGGCAAGGCCCCCCGGCTGCATCTCCCCTAGTGCAAAGTGGGGGCCACGCATCATACTGGAGGCTGGAGGTGGGGCAGAGGAAGGAAGACCCCTGGATTTCGTGAGCCACCTCTTGGCCCCTCTTCTCCTTCAACACCCCCCCCCCCCGCCCCCGGCTGGGGCGGCGTGTCCCGCGCTGACTCCGTGTAACTCTCCAGCTCATTTCTCTCCACGCGATTTACCATCTGTGAACTCGTCTTTAACCTAATAAAAATCATCTAGCTTTTGACTAACAAGAAAAGGAAACAGTGTTCATTGTGGGGTTTGGGGAAAATGGCTTCACTAATGTGCAGGATGAGAATGGAGTGATTTATAGGCGGTTTTAACTGTAGGCTATGATTAGGGGGCTGGTAGTAAGTGCATTAGATGTCTAAGTGTGGCAATAGAGTAAATAGGCGTTTTATTTATCGCAGTGCCAGGGGCCTCTTAGCGGAAGAGCGCTTCTCCAAATTGAAATATAGCAGAGTTTACACTCCTGATTAGGGCTTCAAGCGCAGAGCCCAAGGCTATCAGCAGGCAGAAACAACGCTCGCTGACACCTAATTGTCACTGGATTAATGTGCAAACAGGGACGGCAAACAGCGACAACAAATAACCCGGTGTCAGAGCTGTTGGTGGCAGTGTCCACTTGCAGTGACTTGGGGCCAGATTGGAGTTTATGTGTCAAAACCCGCTCAGATCAATGTTCCGGGCTCCTCCTGCTCGGGCCCGATCCCGCTAGTGGCAGTCGTTGATGTATGTGTGTGCGCGCATATTATGTGCGTGGGAGTCGAGTGGAGCGGACAGACAGAGGAGGTGAAATGCCATTCCATTAATTTTTTTTCTGCTTTATGCTCCCGAATTCGCGGCTATTAAGACAAATTTATGAGAATAAGGTCTTTCTCTCCAGGATCTTGTGACTTTCGCCTGTATCTTCATATAAAATTTAATAACCCTGTTTGCGAATCAAATCATTCCCCCAACACCAGATTCAATCTGGGTTGCCACCTGTCTGGCTTTGGACTGGAGCAACCGGTTTGGGCAGCTGGGTTCCGGGTTTTCGGCTGTGTATGTATGGGGTTGGCTGCTCGAGCTGTTTGCTCTGGGAGCTAGATGTTGGCTGCTCCATTCTCTGAAGGCTGGGAAGGGACAGCGATGGTGCTGAAAGCTTCCTTCCTGATTCCCCAGATCCCCCTTTCCCTTAAATGACGAAACTGGCAGCAGCCCTAGCTGAAAAACACAGCTATGCTAAAAGCGTGGTCTAAAACAAATGGAGGAATAGGTTACCATCCACCAAGTTTTCATGCTCACTCATTTTTCTTCTACAATTAGCCATTTAGGGAGGAAAAGAGTCACAAATACATGAATTATGTTCCTAAATGTATTTCTAAAGTTCTTAAGTTTTATTGAGCATGAAAGTTGGTCTTTCCCTGTGTTAAGAACTGAAAGAGCTATAGCACTAGCTAGTAGGCTCAATGGTGCAAAGTCTTACGATTTACTCTTGACATTTGCAATTTTTTCTGTAAAATATGACTTTCTTTATATCAAGACTTTAGCTGAAAACCTCGTAATTCCTTTTAAGCTCCATTTGATTGTCAATTGCACAACTCTCTTTAAAGCTCAGAGCTTCTGATTTTCATACACATATGATTTATTGCTTTTGTGTCACCATCTAATGGACTTTGGTACAGATTTCTCTTATTTCTCTTGTATCATGACATTTTTCCTTTTCAGTGGTTGAGGTCTGTGGTGTTCTTTTGTTTGGTTGGTTTTGTTTTGATGGTGGAGATATGAAGATATAACCTGACTGTGGATCCTCTTGGATTATCTAGAAATATCATTTTCCCCTCTTTTGCTGCTATAGCTGGCCCTCTGTGCCACTCCATTTAATGAATTTTCAGAAAATGGTGATATTGCTATCTGCATATTTGGCTAATGGAATCAAATCAATTTTCAACATTGAAAATAGGCCAATAGCTATTCACATAGAGGTTATTTCACTGCCTCAAGTATGGGGAGTGGGGGCGGGAAGAGTTGGCAGAGCACAGTTACAAAAGTTGCAAACTCTAAGTTCATTTGTCATCAGCAAAATCATAAACCAGGATCTGCAACAGGGAAGTCCCAAATTCACTTTACTAACAATATGCTTGATGAATTCAATGTATTTTTAATCCAAGTGTAAAACTCAAAGGACAGCCAAAGTGCTGACTAGAGCATGAAAATAGAAATTAACACTCCACTAGAACAGCAATACTTAACAAAACTCAAATATCACCCAACACCTGAAGCTCTTTGAGAAATTCCTAATATATATATGTGTGTGTTTGTACATATATACACACATATACATATATATATATATATATAGTTATTGGAAAGGCAGGGATTCATGAAAAAACATTACTAATTACTAAACAAAAGAGTCAGCAATTCATAGAACTTGGAAGAGCCCTTGGAGAACATTGAGTTCAGTTCCCTTTTGTTCCCTCTTTCCCTCTTCCTTTCACCCCATCATTTTACAGAGTAGAAAATAGAGGCCTAGAGAGGTTAAATGACTTGCCTACTTGCTCTTTAAAGACCACCTCTTAAAAATGTTCTTAACATATCTCTCTGTTCCTATAAAGAACTTTGAATTTGAGTTCAAATTCATTCTCTACCATTTGCGTCACTTGTGATATTGGGTAAGATTTATTTTTTGTGGGCCTCAGTTTCCTCATCTGTAAAAATAGGGTTGGACTAAATGACCCTTGAGGTTCATCCTTTAAATTCTAAACCCATGAGCTGTGAACTTGAATATCTTAGTCAACTTATTAAAGAAAGGAGCATTGTCACTTTAATCACACATTTTTTTTCTACCGTATTTTGTCAAACTAAAAATGTTTATGTAGCGATTTAAAGTTCACAAAATACTTCAGATACATTATTATCATTTTGGCCTCACAGCAACCTTGGGGCTATAGCTAATATTGTTCTCATTTTACAGATGGGGAACCTGAGGCACAAAGCCTTGCCCATAGGCAAATAGTTACCAAGTGTTGGAAGCAGAATTTGTACTCAGATCTCATCATCACATCCAGTACTGCTCCCTAAACCATACTGATTCTCATTTTCCCTTCTTTAAAAAAAAATGCTTGAGTTTTGTTTTTAATTTGTGTATGAAGGATTTTCATGATTAAAAAAAAAAAAGAATTTGTAATATATTTCTTGCTCCCATCCCATACCTCTTCAGAAGTTATGTCAGCTTTTTTTTTTTTAAGCAGACTAGAGGTTTTAAAAAGTGGTGCCAACTCTCAATTATTTAGGAGCTGATTACCCAGATTTCATATTATTCCTGCCCTGGCTTCTTGCATTCATCTCCCGCTATGCCTGCCATTTGGCTTCTTTCTAGTTTCTCCATCAGTCTGTGCAGAGAGGGAGAAAAAAGCTCAAATTGGCCAATTTTATCACTTGTTAGCTGCTCCAGTAGAAGGTTTCATAGGGGAAAAGGTTGAAACTCCCTGGTAAAATGAAGTTTGGTGACATTAATTATCCATGCTCTCTGAGAACATGCGAGACTGCAGATAAGTAAGAAGAACGTAATAACTGGTGTAAAATATTTATTTACACCACGTGAGTATTTCATTAACCAGTCTCCCTTAAAGGTGAGTTGTGAAAGCGGCATAGGGGGCTAGAGTGGTTATTACTCATATTTCAATAGAGTTCAAAGGGCTGTGAGTTTTTAGGTGTGGGCATTCCCTTCCCCGATGTAGATTACAACTCCTCTAATGCCTTAGGGCAGGAGTGGGGAAGCTATGGCCCTCTAAATCTTCAAGTTGAATTCTTTAATTAAATCCAAACTTCACAGAACAAATTCTCTTAATAAAAAGATTTATTCTGTAAAACTTGGACTCAGTCAGAAGACCATGCACAGGGTGCTAGGCCAAAAGTTCCCCATCCCACCTTAGGGAGTTGCTGGAGGGAGCAGTTTAATAAGTTGTCACTCTGAGACCAAATGAGAATGAAAATGGCTCCTCACCTCTGTTATACTTAAAGATTATTAAAGAAAAGAAAAGGCGTGGCTTTTCCTGCCCTAATGAGGTCACTTCACTCAGTTTTCTTTCAAATCAAAAAGGAAAAAAACAAAACTGGCTCTAATAAAAAAAAATTTACACTCACATAGACCTCTAAATATGTAAGCATCATTATCCTCATTTTATAGATAAAGAATCTAAGGTCAAAGAGGCTGGGTGACTTACCCAAGGTCACACCACTGGTTTAATAACTGAGGCAGAATTTGAATTCAGCTAACTGGAGCAGTGCATCACGATGACCTGAGTTCAAATTCAACCTCAGACACTTACTAGCTGTGTGACCCTGGGCAAGTCACTTAACCTCCGTCTGTCTCAGTTTCTTCATCTGTAAAATGGAGATAATAATAGCATCTACCCCAGGGCCATTATGAGGATAAAAAGAGATTTTTATAAACCTGAAAGCACTTTATAAATATTGTCATGATTATCATTATTATATCCAGGACACTTCTTGTTATACCACATGGCCTCCCCTCAAAAGCCTTCTCCCTGATTCTATCAAATGTATCCCCAACAGCATGAACCTAAGAAATATCACAAGTTTACAGAAAATCTCTCCATCGGGAACACAATGAAGGGAGAATATGGATCCTCCTACTGTATTGTTCAAGGAGTCCTGTCTTTTTCCTACCCTGAGTGGTTCTGAAGTTATATTCATATTTATCAAATTATCCTGACATCTGAGTACAGTTTGAAGAAAAGAAAAAGAACTACAGAAATATTTGCTTGACAGTATTATTTATTATACCCCTTTAAGGTGGGTCCTATTATTATCTCCATTTTACAGCTGAGGAAACTGAGGTAGACAGAGGTTAAGTGGCTTATTCAGGGTTACACAACTAGTGAGTGAATTCAGTTCTTCCTGACTCTGGGTCTTGAGCTGTATCCATTTCTCCCTCTCTATCCCTGTTTTCTGTGTGATACCTAGAAATACTCTGCGGTTCAGAAAGTTAGATTCGTTTATTATTACCCAGTTAAAAGGAAAGCGAAAATAGGTATTAAGTGTTTGCTGTATTGCATTATATCTCACCAATGGAGATTTTGGTTGTATGAAGTAATTAACAGAGACAAGTTGCCCCTATGAAGAATAAATATATTGTCCTACTTCATGACTTTTTGTGTAATATTTACAGGACTGGATTAGTTACCCCCTTCCACCTCCAATTTGAGGAAAGTTTTCATAAGAGCGCATCTTTTTGATGGTATTTCTCTGCTTGGTGAGGCAGTATTGATTGAGTGGACACCGCTTACTGTAGCTGTCTTGAGTTGTCAGAAGCAGAGCTTCACTTGATTGATTTTATAGAGCACCTTTTATACTGGAGAAGTCCCAAAGCACTTAACAGAGTGGTGAGTGTGTTTGAGGCTGATAGGGATGGTGCAGGCAAACTGGGGGAAATCATGAGCTCTGCAGCCACTCACATAGCTTCGGAAGTGTGAACTCCCTGGAGGAACTGGGGGCAGGGCCACCAACATGTTCTCTTGGCTTTATAGACTCCCAAGGATGGGTAGGGCTACTAAGGTCATCTGGTCCAGTTCTCTCCCTAAACAGAGAAACACCTACACCACTCCAGACAGGCAGGCAGTCAATCAGCAAGTATTTATTGGTCATTTAGTATGGGATGAAATCAGAGATCCAACTCCCCTCTCCTCCATACCTCCCCACGTGCCCAGCACTGTGCTAATTATTTTCCCTGTCTTTCATAATTTCTAGAGAAGAAGAGTCTATAGTCAACCTGGCTAATGGACAAGTGCCAAGAAAACAGCCATCTCATGGATCCCATGCATAGATAGAGGGGAGCACTTAACATATTTTCTTATCTGAAGGAGAGCACGTTACCTCTCCACCGTGCATGGATCAGAGGGGTTTTACTCCAGGATGCGAAATGATCTTGAGGGAATTCTTGGAAGTCATCTTTCTTTTCTTTTTCTTCCTTCCTCTTTCCCTCCTTCCCTCTTTCTTCCTTCTTCCTTTCCTTCCTTCCTTCCTTCCTTCCTCCTTTTCTTTTTCTTTCTTTCTTTCTTTCTTTCTTTCTTTCTTTCTTTCTTTCTTTCTTTCTTTCTTTCTTTCTTTCTTTCTTTCTTTCTTTCTTTCTTTCTTTCTTTCTTCCTTCCTTCCTTCCTTCCTTCCTTCCTTCCTTCCTTCCTTCCTTTCTTTCTTTCTTTCTTTCTTTCTTTCTTTCTTTCTTTCTTCCTTCCTTCCTTCCTTCCTTCCTTCCTTCCTTCCTTCCTTCCTTCCTTTCTTTCTTTCTTTCTTTCTTTTCTTTCTTTCTTTCTTTCTTTCTTTCTTTCTTTCTTTCTTTCTTTCTTTCTTTCTTTCTTTCATCTTCCATCATCTCTGAGTCACAGAAAGCTACTTACTATGAAGAATGAAAATTTGAAGTGACTCAAAGGACAGTAGAGGGACGGGTGGTGGTCATAGCACATTACTAAGAACTTGTACATGAGAAGTGAGAGGAAAGATATTCTCCAGTGTATGTCTGCAGCCTTCTTAATAACAGATGCACAGATCAATGCTTCTGCAGTCTTCAAAGACATAAAGGAAGGCCCACAGAACACGGAGTAGGTTATGGGATCATAGACATTAAACTGAAAGGGACCTCAGAAGCCATCTAGCCCAGAGGTGTGTGTACCAGAGACTGTTGTTACCTGCTCAAGAAAGCTGGTTGTTAAATGTCTAGGGTGAGGGCGTTTGCCTTGGAAATCGACCAGCTGCAAATCAGGGCTTGATTTATTGTCTTATTAATTGTTTGGACTTGTCATGGAAAACATATGAAGAATTCAGATTAAGTTTAAAAGTGTATCATTTTTACACGCTCTCTCCCCCCCACCTCTTTAGTCGATTGTTAAACATTTACAAGGACATCCCTGATCGTGTTGTGCCTGATGGCACACAGACGGTAGCAGAACCACTATTACAATCCAGGTCCTTTTAAATGAGAAGATCTAGATAGAGCATGGTCTGTCCCACTGGAGGGAGAACACACCACACTAGACCATTGATGCCTGGGAGTAAAAAGCTGAGGTCTCTCATGTTCTAAGCTAACAGTGAGTTTCACTCTTCCATTTACTGTGGGAGCTTGGGCAGGCCATTAATCCTCTCCAGGTATCAATTTACTCATTGGTAAAACGAGGAAGTTAGATCTCTCTGTAATATCCGCACTTTTCCTCTATTGATTATCTGAAATTTATCCTGTAAATATTGTGTTTGCACTTAGTTGTTTGAAGGTAGTAGTTCCTATTGGACTGTGAGTTCCTTGAGAGCTGGGATTTTTTTCTTTTCATTGTGTCCCTGGTACTTAACACAGAGCCTGACACATAGTAGGCTCTTAATAAATGATTATTGACTTGAGTATTAATTGCTATTAGTAGAGGCTTAATAAATTCTTGTTGATTTGATTGGTATAATCCATTCTAACTTTAAATCTATGATCCTATGAGTGTAGGACAAGTTAGTCTACCTAGAAAACAAGCATGCTATAGTCGAAGAGCACAGGATTGGGGGTGAAGGGACCTGGGTTTGAATCAAACTGTTAATTTCTGTTATTTGGGGCAAATCACTTCACTTTTTGAGTCTCTGTTCTTCTATAAAACAAGAAAGTTGAATCAGATGTTCTCTAAGCCTAAATCCTATGTGTCTAGGACCTATAGAGAGTCAAAATAGATTGGTCCAAAATTATACCTTCTCCCCTGCCACCCCCTGCCACCCCCTCACACCCCCAACCCCTGCACCAGCTCCTGCTAAGTGAATGCAAGAATGTTCGTTTCATTTAGAAGTTTAAGTATTGATGGTAGAACAGACAATGGTGCCCAAGTTTAGAAGGGATACATGCCTTGCAAATGGCAAGGAGATGAGTTTGAATGAGGCACAGGGCATGGAGAAAGTCATGGAGAGTTAATAACAGAGAGAAATGGGACACTATAAAGGGGATAAAAGAGGTGATGATGCCACAGAGGCAGCAAGAAATTATAAAAGAACTGACTGCAATTAGATCTGACTGAAAGTTGAGTATGATTTCTAGATCTCCAGAATTGCCTTTGGGGCCCTTCTCAGATCCTCATAAGTATTTAATATTCTACTTTATATTTCCCATTAAAAGAAAACTCTCCAAGATGCATTCTTTGCAATGGCTTCTGGTCATTTATGCCAAGAAAATTCAGAGAGTTGTTAACAGTTTAACACTTTCTCAATAGAAAACGAACTTGAAATAGATCTTACTAATATTAGGTGGATATTGAGTAGATCGAGAATACCAGCCAAGCTGAATTCTATAGATTTCTTAAAAGAAAAGTAAAATCCAGATCCATGGCATGAATTATCTATTGCAAATACCCAGCTTAATCCCTGAGAATGCAACCCAAAAAGCTATTAACCCTTGTTCCTCAGTGGATTCTGACTAACATAAGGGAATGCTGGCAGGGAAAGTAAGATAACCAGGTTGCTGGTCGTAGGGACTTTAAGAAAGAACAGGTCCAGTTGTTTCAGTTGTGCCCAACTCTCCGTGACCCACTTTGGGGTTTCTTGGGAGAGATACTGGAGTGGTTTGTCATTTCCTTCTCCAGCTCATTTTAAAGGTGAGGAAACTGAGGCAAACAGGGTTAAGTGACTTGACCAAGATCACACAGCTAAGGAAGTGTCAGAGGCCAGATCTGAACTCAGGAAGATTCCAGATTCCAAGTCTAGTACTCTGTCCATTGCTCCACCCAGCTGCCCTTCAAGGAGAATGGGTCACATAGGAATTCTGTTAAGAGAAGCTTTGTAAGAGGAAGGAAGGAAGGAGAAGAAGTTTTTTCCTTGGAGAAAATGGCATTTGGAAAATGGAAAATCCCTTCAGTAAAACAGTGTGTGAAAATCCTTTTAACCAAAATGAATTACAATAAGTCTCTCTGTTTGAAAGCTTCTTCAATATTTTACAAATCACACAATCATCTCCAGCATTTGGCACAAAGAAAATTCCACACTACAACCCTTACGGAACATTAGTGAAATCAAGATAAGTGACATCTCTGGAATACCAATGAAATTCCCCATACCTGCTGCTCATGTTGATGAAAATGGGATGCATATTGTCTATTTTTTCCAGTTAAAAATGGAAATTAGTGTTCAGGTATTCCTGGAAGTTCTTCAGGTTCATTAACAAGGTCAAAATCAATGTTATTTTACTGTTTGGAATCATTTTTGGCGGAACAATGAAAAGAAACCATAGTAGAAGTAGTCTTAATATAATCATTTTCTTTTCATTGTTCTTTATGGGAAAATAATTTGGCCCGAAATTTAGTGGTCCCATCAGGGAGGTGATATCTTTAAAAAGGTGGTCTGAAGGACAGGTTTTACTGTACTTTAATAGGCTTATAGATTAATATAAATCTTAATATTCATAATCTTTACCATTCCTTTTCTCAATATCTGTTCCATCTATACATCTATTTATAATGTATGTTTCAAACAAAAGATATTCTTGATTTTTATGGAATATCCTGATGGTGCAACAGGGACAGCCACTTGCCCTAGATTCAAGAAAAATCCAGGAGGTCAAATTTATGGGTACTAGGCTGTTGAAAATAACTTTTAAACAGAAATATGACTGCCTAAGATTAGGGCTGCCTTTGCAAATTTGTCATAGGGTACTTACTGGTTGTATGTAACTAGGTCACTAAAAGAAATATATATATATAAATTAATTGTGAAAAATACCACTATGTGCCTGAAAATTAATTGAATAAAATGCAGTACTTATCACCTTCAGTTTTGATTTTCTAACCAGGGGTGTGAAATATTTTAAATATGCAAACTTCACACAAAAGAAAAGCAAAGGTAACTGCTAAATAGAAGTTATTATTGTGATGGAGGTTGGGGGATGGGGATAGGGAAGAAGAATGGAATGGAATAGACCAAGGTGTGTGGATTTCTTCTTACTGCTTAAAAGACTGGTATTTTTTTTTAAAGAAAGAAATCTAATTATGTGATGCTGCAGACTTTAATGTTTAAGTTGACATTTCATGTTTGTTTTCATGTTTGTTTCATGGCAACTGCAATAATAAAATAATAGTTAACATTTATGTAACACTTTTGCACTAAATTGCAAAACACTTTATGATTATTATCTCATTCAGCTTCCAAAGGAGTAAGAGATTTGGATAGAATCAGGGAGCAGAATCAGGGTATAGGGTAAAGTTAATTTGTGGTTCAGTCTCTCATCTTGAAGTGGTATGACTGATTTTGAGGATGGTTAATCAATAAATTTGTATTGGATTTCAGTGGATTTGGGTATCAAGGTAAAGGTTACACGGATAGGCAATTGTACTGAGTAAGATCTATAGTTTATAAAGCAACCATGGTTCAAGTGCAAATAGGACCACATAACGTCTAAAGATCCCTTCCAACTCAGAACTCTGATTCCTGGAGGAAAACCTAAGAGAGGAAAATTTCTCCAAGATGCTAATGATACCTCCACTTAAGTAGAAGATCATAGATATGATGTGATTTATTGATCTCACAGAAACTTTTTGTTGTCAAAATAGATCATTTAGTATCTGAGTCATGAAGACACTGAAAGAATTGGCTTGTGTTTTAGTTTAATTGTAAGGAGAGAAAACATGTACTGGGAATTTACCACTAGAAAAATGGAACCTTCTTAGGAGTAATTTTTAAATAACTATATTTTGCCTAGGCTAAGAGAATAGTACATAGAGAACTGGCCTTGGTGCCAGGAAGATCTGGGTTGAAATTCACCTTGAAGCGTTCTGGTTGCCTGACTAAGCAAATCACTTAACCTGGGGGCAAGTTAAGCCTGGGGCCAAGTCTCTAAGCCTAGAAATTTTAGATAATGTGATCTAGATTGGTGGAGAAAGTTCCCTACCCCACGGAAATCACAAATCTGGTCCCACCCCCAAACCTCAGAAAACAAAAACAACCCTACATCTATAATTTTTTTTAAAAGTAATAGTTCTATGGACATGGTGGGACACACTGGCAATCCTTGCCAATCCTCTAGGAAAGCCAAGGCTAGAGCATCTCTTGAGCTCTGGAGTTCTGAGATTTAGTCGGGCTGGATCAATCAGTCCAGCACCAATATTATGAGTCCCCAAGAAGGTAGGACCACCACTCTGACAAAGGTGGGGCAAACTAGAGATAGGGAGGTCTGGGCTCAAAAAAAAAAGGTAGTTCAGTATGAAAATCATTTAAAACAGATGCTTTCAAAATAACTAGTTGTTTGAAGTAAACTATGATTTTTATTTAAAAAGCTATGAAGACATAGCTTTTAGCTTGTGCCCTCTTGGATGTTCCTCTTACAGCTTCTGCTGGACCCTCTTCATTCTAATTGCTTCAATATCATTTCTCTCCTTCAATTTTATCCTCCTAACTCAATGGTTTCTCAGTATTGACTATGCTGTCTCTTCCACAGCTGTAGTTGGCCAGGTGTTTATATGTTGGTTTTAGTTTTGTCATTTGATTTTTATGGTTAGATGATTGAATTTGTCCTGTCCCTCTCTTTAGTGTGACAACCAAGAATATGAAAGTGCTCAATAAATGTATGATTGTAGCATTTTCACTGAGCTTTGAAGTTGATCTTCCATTATTACTTAAGGGGTAGAAGGTGGTGTAGTGGTAAGAATATTGGACCTAGGGTCAGAGAACCTGGGTTTAAATACCAACTCTGTTACTTATTAGTGGTGTGATCTTGGGCACACTTGGCCTTTCTGGAACTCAGTTTGGTCCTCCATAAAATGAGGGAGTTCAGTTAGGTAAAACCTCTGGTCCTTTCCCAATCTAATTCTATGATCTCATGAAAACATTGACTGCTCCAACATTCTACACCATAGAAAGTTATGGGATCAAGTCCTGCCACTGACATTTAATTGACTTTCTGAGTCTCAGTTTTCTCATCTGTCAAATGAGCTGGAGAAAGAAATGGCAAACCATTCCAGTATATTTCCCAAGAAAACCCCAAATGGGGTCACAAAGAGTCAGATGCGACTGAAACGACAGAACAAAAAACAAAAACACAATGAATTTTAGGTTTCTTCCATCTGTGATAATCTGCAAGTTTGTAATATGAAAGTCTTGTGTAAAATCAATAACTTTATTTTGCAGAGGATTGACTGTCTGTTAATGACCAGTACTAGCTAAGTTCCACAAAAGGGATTTAGAAAAGCCATCAGTCCGAGGTAACTGAGAAAGGACCTATGACAGAGATAACCAGCTTTTGAAGTTTGTACAGTCTATTAATGAAGAGCATGAGGAGATTTGTTGTGTCCACACAACTGGCAACATATGAACTAGTATCTTTTATTTGAGAGAGATCTCCCTATATTTCAATGGTTTACACCTCTGTACAAAAGAGAACATCTCTTCTGCATGGGGACCCTGGATTTCATGGAAAATAGCCAGTGCTGGTCATTAACAAACAGTCGACGCTCTGGCCCAAGTAACTCTGGTGAATGTAGGCTTGCCAGTTGCCTATTCAAAGAATTTAACACTGATTTATTAACAAACAAATGAATGAATATGTCCGCAGAGTATCCAAGAAGCATTTTTATGTGCGAATGTTCAATCAATCAGAATAACTGATATGTTGTTTTTCAGTCATGTCTGACTGTCCATGACCCCATTTTAGAGTTTTCTTGGCAAAAGATATTGGAGTGATTTTCCATTTCCTTCTCTAGCTTATTTTATAGATAAGGAAACTGAGGCAAAGAAGGTTAAATGGCTTGCTCAGGGTCACACAGCTAGTAAGTGTATGAGGCTGGTTTTGAAGATGAGTCTTTCTGACTTTTGCCCTGGCACTCTATCCACTACACTACCTACCAATCTAATAAACGATATAAATATATTTATAACAAAATTTGCAAATTGTTTTTCATAAGCCATGTATTAGTTGCTAGGTGTTCATTAGTACTTTTACTATTTATTCTCAAGTGTCCCCAAGCAGTAGAGATATTCTATTAATCAATGCACATTTATTAAGCACCTGCTATGTGCCAGGCATTATTATAAAATTAGAATTTCCTGTCATTAAATTAGTGTTTCAAAATTTGTGTTTATATTCTTTTAAAATGTATACTTATTTCATTTATATATTCAGAATACACATATGTGTGTTAGTCCTTCATTACCAAAGAAGACCATGCCATCAGAGAAATGATGACATGACTTACACTTGACTTTGTTTTGAATGAGGGAGGGCTGTGCAGGTCACCAGCCTCACTTTTCCTCCAGAGCCATCTGAATCCAGTGACCAGATATTCATCAGGATGACTGGAGATGATCCAAAATGAGGCAATTGGGGTTAAGTGACTTGCCCAAGGTCACACAGCTAGTGTGCCAAGAGTCTGAGGTGAGATTTGAACTCAGGTCCTCCTGACTCCTGCACTGGTGCTCTATTCACTGCACCACTTAGCTGCCCATATATATATATAATATATATGTAAATATGTATGTATGTAAACATATGTATATATAATATATATGTAAGTATGTATGTAAACATGTATATATTATATGTAAGTATGTATGTATGTAAACATGTGTCTATATATTATATATATAACATATATATATAATATATAAGCTCTGTATTCTTTTTAAAGGGAAAGCACGTAGGGTATGCAGACATATGTAGTGCAACATCTCAAATGCCACATACAACATTTTAATGGTTAAAAGTGGTTGAGTCACCAGGTGGGAGAAAAATGTAAAGGAGTCAGTTATTTCCTTCTCGGAAAAGTAAAAGGGTTGAACTAGACAGTCTCTGAAGTCTTTTCTAGCTCTAGATGAAGGTTCCTATGATCCCATTTAAGGCCTTTCTATTGTAATACTGATAGCCTGTCTTGGATGTTTTGGCATCTTCAAATTTGGTTTAAAAACAACAAAAACCGTCTGATGAAAGGCAAAAGGACAGCTGGTTGAAGGTTTGGAAGACCGTATTTTACATTGCCCTCATTACTGTTGTCTTTTCTATTTCCATTCCATTTTCATTGTTCTGTTTTAGAAAATTGTCTGATCCCAGTTTTTCTCCGAGGACCCTTATTTTTGCCAAAATGGCGGTTTGGACTTGAGTTGGACAAATGAAACAAAGCAGAATCTGTCTGTCAGATGTGTGACTGTGCTCCCAGAAGGCCAAACTTTCTTGAAACCTGGTTTTGACTTTTCCCATTGGTGTTCAGAGCTCTGTGGTCATTGACACGCTCCCTCTCCATGACTGTCCCTGGGCACTGGCTTTCTGAAATCTGCATGAAAATTGGGAGTTGTCAGAGTAATTTGCCATTTACCCACCAGCTCTCTATGCCTTTTGTGTTCTGATCAATAAAAACTTAAATCTTTTACCCAGTTTGTAACAACCTCTTCCAAGGCATTATATTCTCCCTAATCTTTTCAAGTTCCAGTTGTACAGTTCCCCATTTTCAATGATATTCATTTTAAAAGGTTAACAAACGAGAAACTAAACCAACCATACAAATAACAGCCAAAAGAACAGTTTCCAAAATGTGTTGCTGTAGCGCCGTCTCAAATTTAATATTCAGACAGAGTGGAGCTAAAGGCCACCAAACCAGGTGGATAAAATAGTACAGCATTTTATGACTCATTCTTAAATGAAATCTCTTAAATATTGCTAATGAAGCCAGTTATCCTACACAGGCCTGTAATGCGCCCTTTCTAAGCTGGTTCAGTTACATTTCCCTGTCTAGCAATTTACCCCAGGCCCCTATTAAATGAATTACCACGGCTCCTAAATCATCTCTGCGGGGTTTCCTCTAATCCCATCAAGACACTTACACTCCCTTTCTCCCCTCCTAGAGACATAATGAATTATTATTTCATGGGGAGCTGTTAAAGAGGCCCCTTTGGAAGAGTATAATGTGTGAAGGGGTGGAGGGGAGGGAGAACTGAACTGTGCTTGGTGAAAGCTGTGGTGGGTACATTTAGCCCTGGGCTGCTGAGGATCATAACAGAGAAACAAAGGCCAACAACACAGCCACCACCCAGCCGCCCCTGTGGCCTCCCCCTCCCCTGGGATTGAAGTGGATTCTCCCACTTGGCCCCAGGGAAAGGAACTGTTCTCTTCCAAACTCTCTCATTGCCAAACCCCCTCCCCCTCTGTCCACTGCCCTCCGGGTTACCCTCACAGCCAAGAAAAGCAGGAGAAGGAGAATATAAATGTTTTCCTTAACTGGAGGAAACACCACGCTCACAAACCACTTGTGGAATCCATTAAGCTAATTTATTAAACACAGTTTGCCTTGTGTGACTAAGTTGAGCTGACTAATGATTTTTTTTTTAAACTAAAACACAAATAGAAGAAAGGCAAGAGACAACAAACAGTGTTTCTTATTTTAGGAATCATGGATAGAGAGATGTTTTCTTCTTGTCTTTAGATTTCAGCTGCCCAGACGAGTTCAATAGATTTGATATCCAGAGAGCATGAAGAAAGTGTCTGAAATGTTTTCTGACAGATTGGTTTGGGACAATCCCAGATACTGGGTAAAGGACTTGATAATTTGACAAAAATTACTAGGAAAACAGGAAGACAGTCTGGCAGAAATTAAGTACAGACCAACATCTCACATCATATACTCACATAAACTTCAAATGGATACATGACTTAGACATAAAAGGTGACATCATAAGCAAGTTAAAGAATCAAGGAAGAGATCCCCTTCTGATGTTGGGGTAATGGAAGAGCTCATGACCAAACCAAGGACAGAGAAGAAAACAGGAAATAAAATGGGCCATTTTGATGAAAAAAAAATTAAAAGTCTTTGCACAAATAAATCTAGTTGATGACAATTCCAGAAGTCCAGAGATGCAACACACTCACTGCTTCCTACCAGAGAAGTCCATCATGTGAGACATACATTTTTGGACATTGTCAATGTGGGAGTTTGTTTTGTTATTTGCAATGAAGATTCTCTTTTCCTTTCTTTCTGTTTCTTTTACTGTTCAATGAAGGGAAAGAGTGAGAAAGAGAGAAAATAAAATGCTCATCAATCAGAAATTTAAAACGGCAACAACCATCTAGCCCAAGATCACATTGGCTGCCATGTTGCTATTGGCCCATGTGGAATTTGCTGTTCATCAAAATCCCAATTCTTTTAGATAAACTGCTGTTCAACCATTCCTCCTTAGTCTTATGCTTGTAAAGTTAATTTTTTGAATTCAGGTGTGAGACTTTACATTTGTCTCCATTAAATTATTTGGTTCAGCCAACCTTCTAGCCTGTCAAGAGCTTTTCAGGTCTTTGGATTTTGGGTGTTACCCAGCATATTAACTATCCTTTCCAGCTTTGTATAATCTGCAAATTCAATAAGCATGTCATCTATGCCTTTATCTAAGTTATTGATAAAAATGTTGAACAGTACAGTTCTGGTTCCAGCTCCCTGGGATATTCCACAGGAGATCTCCTATCATGAATATCTAACATTAAAGGTTGCTCATTGTGTTTGACCATTTCAGTTAGTTCCAAATTTATCTAATTGTATTATCAACTCACATTTCTCCATCTTTTCCAGAAGAATAGAATCAGACACTTTATCAAATGCCAGCTAGAGGGTACAGTGGATAGAGTCCTGGGCCTGGAATCAGAAAGACCTGAGTTCACATTTGGTTTCAGATATTTATGAGCAGTTTAAAAACTCTGAACCAATCGCTTACTCTCTGTCTCCTTCAGTATCCTCAACTGTAAAATGGAATCATAATAGCACCTAACCTGAAATGCGATAGTATCTGTAAAGTGCTTAGTCTAGTGCCCAACACATAGTAGGCTCTTACTGAATGTTTGCTTCATTCCCTTTTTCTGCTCTCCCCCAGATGCCATGGTAAATCTAGTCTATCTATTGCATTCCCTTCATCTATCAGGTTAGCGACCCTTTCAAAAGAAGAAAATTTAGTCTGTCATGACGTGTTCTTGATGAGACAATGCTAACTTAAATCCCCCTCCCCCCTTTTTTTAGCCACTACCTTTTCTAGATGCTTGCTAACAATATCTTTTTTTATTTAAAAAATATCTGTTCTAGAAATCTGTCAGGAGTCAGTCAAGTTCATTATCCCATAGTTTAAAGATGATTCTCTCTCCCTACTGCTCTTTACAAAAAAGTTCAAGACATTTTTCCTTTTCTAATTCTGTAGCTCTTTTCTTCTGCACAATCTTTCAAACATCTCTGATAGCAACTCAACTCCCACATCAAAGGAGTTAGGTGGCGCAGTGCTGGATCTGAAGTCAGGATGAGTTCAAATCTGGCCTCAGACACTTACTGGCTGTGTGAGCCTGGGCAAGTCACTGTTTGCCTCAGTTTCCTCATCTGTGAAACGAGCTGGAGAAGGAAATGGCAAACCACCCCAGTATCTTTGCCAAGAAAACCCCAAATGGGGTCATGAAGAATCAGTCCCAATTAAAACAACTGAATACAATAGATCTCCCATTTCTTATAGCATTTGAGGTATAATTGATTTGGGCCAAGTAACTTTAATTCATATAGGACAGTTAGGTGTTCAGTTATTACTACCCTCCTTAAATAGTCCAGTAGTTCCCTAGAAGTCGTTTGTATTTGCAGTTAGCCAGAATGAAATCCATTCCTTTTGACAGGGACAATAGAAACAAAGGAAGTATAAAATAAACTTGTTTCTCTTTTGTCATGATCTGATCCATCCAAAACATCAGCTATTCCCTCTTGGATCCCTTCTTTCCCCCAATGTTGCCAAAACTCAAAAAATCCCACCCAAATTCCAATTTTATTGTTTTTAGCTTTCTTTGCCAGCCTCATCCCATGCTGAGGTTTAGCCATCCTAATACTATAGGCCCTTGCTGTGATTCTGTATTCATTGTTGCCTACTGCCCTTGCTTCCATCTTCTATATACATCTTTTTTATCTGGACCTATCTACTGCATTTGGCTCTGTTGGCCAACTTTTCCTCCTAGATACTCTTTCCTCCCTCTTCCCCCTCACCCCGCTTAGTTTTCCTTCTGCCTTTCTAAGGCTTTTTCCTCATTCTTCTTTGCTGGCTCATAATACTTAACATGCCCCAAACTGTAAGTGGTCTCCATGACTCTGTTCTGGGCTCTCTTCTTTCTCTGGTGACTTCATCAGCTCTCATGGATTTAATTACCATCTATAGATCCAGGCCTATTCTCTCTCCTAAGTGTCAGTCCTGAATTACCACCTGCCAGTTGGAGATTTCCAATGGTTTGTCCCATCAGCACTTTGATATCATATCCCAAACAGAACTTATTCTCTTTTTCTATAAACGCATTCCTCTTCCAAATGTTCTTATTTTGGCTGTAGGTCCCACCATTATTCCAGTCTCTTTGGTTGGTAACACTAGCATTATTCTCACTCTTCACTTTCCCTCAAATCAGTTGCTAGGTCTTGATATTTCTATCTCCACAACATCTCTTGCAGATGATTCCTTTCCAGTCACGTGATTACCACTTTGGAGGAGGCCTTAATCATTTCTCACCTAGGTTATTGAAACAAGGTCCTAATGGGTCTCTCTGCCTTGTCTTTCCTCACTCTAGGCCATCCTCCATACTGTTGTCAAGTTGGTCTCTCAGTTTCTCACCAAGGACAGTTCATATTATCTCCCTGCCTTTACACTCACTTGGAACACATTCCCCACTCACTTCTACTTCACTGAATCTTTCTCTTTCTTCAAGACAAAGTTCAAGCACCATCTTCTACAAGAATCCTTTCCCAACCCCTCTTGATTCTAATGCCTTCCCTCTTTTACTTATTTTCTATCTATCCTGTATATAGCTTGATTTGTACATATTTGTTTGCACAAGCACAGTGCCTGACACGTAGTAGGTCCTTAGTAAGTATTTGTTTGATTACAATTTAAGTTGATTAATGAGTTCTTTGTGCACTCAGGTGGGTTTATTTAAATAATGTCTTCTTTTTCTCTTCATCAAAATTGTTTCCCTTTGGATTATATTTTTCCAAGATAATGAAAAATATGCACACTTTCATTTATATGAAATAACCCGACTGTATCACAATGCACTTTAATTTGTGTGTAGAGCCCAAAAGGAATGAATGGGCTAAAAAATAAAAAAACAAAACAAAATCTCCTTTGTATTTCCCTTGTATTAGCCTTTTACATGACAGGTATATTTTAAGTATGTCTGATCTGAATCATGCACAAATATCTCTTAGCTTAGTGACATGAGACTCCCAGGGAAAACATTTAAAGGATCTGACACAGACTTATCCAAAAGGAATTAGGTTCCATGGGCAAGTGTTGACTAATAAATAAAAGTTTGTTTTCTATACATTAAAAAAATCAACAAAAAACTCAAACCATTTTTTCTTTTCCTTATGAGGATCACTTGGTTATTTAGGTCTGTTAGCTTGTAACCTCTACATTAGATTCTTAAGCGCCATACAGAGCAAAGTTCTGGGCAAAGCCATACCTTTCAGGAGCTTCTATCCTAAGGCAGATCAAATTGAAAAGGACATGGAAGGGGCCTAAAACTAAATAAATATGAACAAGATATAACTGGGGAGCAGCTTGAAGGATCTCATGCCCAAACCCCAGAAACTACCAACATGACAAAAGTCCTCTGAGAGAATTGGAGTTTTTGAAAAATTTGAAATCTAAAATTTTAGCTCTAACCAACACTATTTAAGATCTTACTTTGCACAGAGCACCAGGCTAGGCCCGAGAGGAGATTTTTCTTTGCTTAAATTTTTATTACTATCTCTTGTTTTTTATCTCTTTTATTTTCTAATATATCCCTCCATTTTCCTTCTGTGCAAAGAGTTATCTCTTATAACAAAGACCAAAAAAAGAAAGGGGTGTGTGTGTGTGTGTGTGTGTGTGTGTGTGCGAGCACGCATGCACGTGCCTGTGGATAGTCAGGGTGAGGAAACAAGTCAGTAAATTTAAGTAGACCCATCAACTAAGTCCTCCTGTATATTCAGGTTTTGGAGGAGGTTTTTGAATGGGGCCATGATTTCCTCAGTTTGGCTACTTCCTCCACAGATACAAATCTCAACCCACACTATACATTTACACCCTATATTACTCATGTCCACATTCTTCCATAGATCTTGCATGGGAGAATTGCTTCATGTACTATAAACCTTCCTTCCTTTGGGTCTTTTAATATTTCATGAGCACCAGTGCCATACTTAGGATGTGTAGGTGTATATTTCTTATCCCTTACTCTTGTTCCAAAGTTGCCTCTACCCTTCTCCACTCTTTTTTTTTTTCTGGATACATGTGTCCTTGATGATGTCTTTTAAAGTACTTCTTGTGCAAAAGTCATAATTGGGAACATGCAGGTAAGAGGCAGGCTTTGAGATTTCATGAAGCTGAAATGCAGGGAAGTGTAGTAATGGATAAGTCTAATCACATTTAAGTTTTATTCTGAACTAATGATTTAATTAATTGTCCTTTTTAGGTGTCCTTCCTAACCTAGAGAGAAACTGTGGCAGTGGAACCTTACTCCTTGGGCCATTTTTGCTCTATAATCAGGGCGGCAAAGCCAGAGGAGATAATTCTGTCTTAGGTTATTGAAAGGCCCAGAAATCAAAGTATTTAATTGGACTTTTCTGTCCATCCCCAAGTTACTTTACACAAAATCAAAGCTTTTTCTTGTCTTTTTCTATTCTATAATCCTAACAACCTGGAATGTAAGAGTTGAAATAGACAATGAAAATCATTTCAAGCTAGTAATAAAGTCAAGATTTGAACCCAGATATCTGATTCTATGTGGTGCTACACTGTGTTAGCTTCAGGGATGAAAATGAGTCCTTGGAGTTGTCTTTGGGGGTCTCAAGTAATGAACTGAGCCCTTGTTTCCCACGGAACTGATAACTTTCCTTTAGTGGTTAATCCTTTAATGAGTGATATAAACACATTCTATTAGTTAAGGAGTTGCTACTGGCCACTAGATTTTCTTGAGAATCTACCGCTTCCTTACCTCCCTGGCACCACCACGTCAACCTGGCTGTACAGGGGAGAGCACTTCACACCCCATCCTACTGCCTTTACTGAAGGTAATCCTGCTTCATGGTCTGATTTGGAACTGCTGATCCTTTCCAGCAAAGGACGAGGATCAGAAAGGCTTGATCTTACCAAGATGAGTCTCTGTGTTCAACTGTTTTGTCCATACAAAAAGAGAGGCTGTGAGCTTGGGTAGTCAGAAAACCCAGGACATTTCAATGTCCTGATGATTTATTACCAGGGCCAATGGAAATATTGCAGACCACAATATCATTTATCATTTAATTATATATCTCACAGAAAAATAAAGTCTATGACCATGAAAAAAATGTGGGCTGATCTCTGTCTTACCCCCTTCAAGGAAAGGGGCACATAGCTCTAACCCTGGAGAGCCCTTGGTGAGCCTTTGTGTTTCACTGATTTTGCTCAGTAGGGATACACCTATAAGGTATATTTTTATGAGGATATTTCTTCATCCACTTTCCTCTCCATAGCATCTTCTCCATTTCTTCCCTCATAACTAACTCTTCCCCATCCTACCCCAGTTTCATGTTTCTTGTTTTTGTATTCATTCCTTCTGCTGAAGTGTCTTCAAGAGTTAAACGTGGAAACAACTGTTATTTATAGATCCGAATTGAAGACTTGGCACCAGAAATTCATCCTGGGTTCTACTCTAGGTTCTTTCAAAATTTGGAGCAACTCATTTCCACTAATTTTTATTGTGTCAACTTAGTACCCTGGTAAACAAAGCAGTTAGGTGACTCACAGAACTTGGAATCATGAAGACCCAAGTTCAAATCCTGCTTTGAACACTACTAGCTTTGTGACCCTGGTCAAGTCACTTAACATCTCTGGACCTCAGTTACCCTATCTCCAAGGTAGGAAAAATAGTAGCACCTATCTCAGAAGGTTGTTGCAAGAACCAAATGAGTTAATATAAGTAAAGTGTTTTTGTAAGCCTGAAAACTCCATGTAAATGCTAGCTATTAAAGATGTATAGGTGTTAGAATGAGACTTAAAATAGAAGTACACAGGTATAGGGATTGCCTTTGCAGTGTGATAGTTAACTCATTCCCTACTGGAAGTCACAGAAGCAACAGGGAAACATAATTATTTAAGCATCTTTCTTTTAAAGCAAAAGCAAACGTTTTTTAGTTTGGCCTCTCAGAGGTTGAATAAACATTCTTGTAAATCATATTCCTTTAAAGCCTTTATGTTTTCTCATTTTCACATATCAAAGCAGATCTTCATTAATATAATTTGCATCAATATGTGCCCAGATAATTTCAGGACTGCCAAGTCAGAGTCAAAGTTCAAGTCACCATATGTTGAAAAGGACAGGTCTAAAAAGCTGTTTTCCCAGTTGCAGAAGCCATGGTTCCTTGGTTCCCTATGTAATTCCATGGCTTAATGAATGCATTTGATAGAGGCCTCTTTTCCCATTGGTTTTCCATCTCCATTTGTAGTCATGTTTGACTGGAACATGAGAGTGGAAAACGGATCATTTGTCCGTGATGTTCTTTGCTCTGGTCATAACAATAAAATATCAGACATGTTTTCCCACATAGTAAAAATGACATAGTGTATGTATACAATAACAGTTTTCATATACTGACTTTAAAGTACTTTTCAGGTAACATTATTAATGGTCTCATTATCTAATGAACTAAACTAAAGAATTAGCCCCACAGGAACCCAGTTAGTGAACCAACAGCAAATCTGGCAACACAATTTAGATTCTTAATCCTTGGTCCTAGATGAAATTTTTTTTTAATAAGTATACTATACTATATTTATTTACATAAACAAGTAAGCAATTGGTTGTAGGATGGATGTCCTCCAACCTTGTTAGTCCTAGATTCAAATCACCAGCACTTATTTTTTCTGTTTCTCTCCACCGTTTCCTTGACAATAGTGGAGATTTTCCCTCTGCTCCATTTTTTGCCTCATCTGTAGAAAATGCCATGGAAAGAGATTTTTCATGTTTTCTCCATAGCAAATATTGCAACTTTCCCCTCAAACTTCGCTGTCTCTTTTAGAGTTGGGTTGTGCTATTGGTCAGTATGTGCTATTTATTCAGTGGTTGCAGGGGGAAGATTCCTGATTTGAACTAGACTCTGCCCCTCTTCCTTTAATCTGGAAAAATAAGATAAGGTTTAGTTTGTGACTCTTGATTGCATGCCACTATTATTTTCTAATGATAGGACATGCAACATGTTAAAGTATTTGCTGTGCTTTCAGCAAACAGCTGGAAAAGAATATCAGTATGTGAAATATTTTGAAATGAATATTGAATTATAGGAAATTTTATTTTAAGATAAGAATTAATTTATGCATCTGGACTGTCTGACTCTGGACAAGTCATTTAACCTTTTTGTGCTCTAGTCAATTCTCTAAGACTGTGAGCAGTACAGAAGGTGATAACCTTCACTGATAGAGAGGGTTTCCGCATTTGGGAGTTCCTTAGATCATTGGATATCACACGTCTCATGGCTAATTTCCTATTCCTATATGATAGCATAATAAAAGATAAATTAACTTAATTTGCTATGAGTTTTGTTGCCTAAAATCCTGAGATTTCTGAGTATGCATCATCAGGATATATACACACATATGCATACACATGCATACCTTATCAGGTTGTGTACATATGTGTATGTGTGCATAGCTATCTGTCTCTGTCTCTCCATTTATCTTTCTACAGGGCTGTAATATTTTTAACCTTCTACTTCCAAGGAATTTGAATACTGTGGGTTTTTTTTTGTGTGAGCACCAAGCAGTCTTCTAGGTGATGACAGTAATAGAAAATGTGCCTCTCTTAAATAACCATGCCTCATGTTATTTACTATGATAATGCTATCTGACTTTTATTCAGGATGGGACCTTTCTCCCAATGAGTCAAAGGGTTAACATTGTGCTTTATACATATTAAAATGCTTTATAGATTCCAGATATAATTAATGTTTTTGTTGTTGCCCTAACTATGCCTACCACAGGAAAAGAAGTTTTTTTTCTGGGACTTTCCTCTTTGTGTTTGATGTAAAGAAAGATATACTATATGAGAAATAAAAGAGATGCTCTGGTGAATCTTGGTGAATGAACTTGCTCCTTTTTGGAGATGAACAGTAGAGTGTGGTGAATAAACTTTTCCATATTTCTGGCTAGTCATTTGGAATTATGACTCAGTTTACCTTATTTAGCTGAGCATTTCTTTCATGAGATGAGTTCACTTGAACTGACTTTATGATAAGTTGTCTGTTTATTCTTCAAATCCAAGAAAAACAAAACTCCATTCTAATGATTGTGATGGACGTGTTCAGTGCTACCTTATGCTGCCATCTCGAAGGAATCATGTTAGAACTAGAATAAAACAGGCACTCCCCAACGTTAGTATCTCACTACCATAATTTCCCTTTTACCTTGCTTTTCTTTATATGTAACCAGTCTTATCTCCAGTCCCATCACCAGCCTGTTAAGTAATTTGCAAAAAGCTAACAAAGTCTGGCTACATCCTCATAGTGACTGTTTAAATCCATTACTTTCTCTTTTAATCAAATCACGCTTGTGTCAAAATATACCATTCTGTCCATGAATCTCCCTGGCTCGTTACAGGTCACTGGTTGCACCTTGAAAATGTTTGCTCTCCTAAGCGTCTTCTCTCCGGCCTCTAGCTAAATTGCTCAAGACCAGACCTGATCATTTTTCTATACACATAGAACTCTAATTAACATAAACAGAGAAGCAAGGAGAATCTCAATAGTCAAGAAAGAAGAAGGGAAATGCTTTGGATTAGCAAAAAGGGATTTAAATTTTATTGGTTCAGATTCTGGTTTTCTTAAAATATTAAAAAACTGACAATGTTCCACAGAATTTCTTTACTCTGAGTTACAGTGATTTCACCTCTCATTCTTTCTTGCTTTTAGAAATATTTTATCTGAAGCTGCCAGAGGACCAGTAAGGGAAACAGTAATTATATTTAAACAGCCCACAATTCACTAACATAAAATATTTGTACAGGCTCTTAAATGGGAACCTAAGTGCCAGGGGCTATTTTCATTGTTTAATGTATTAAGTAAATAAAAATGTATCTAAGATGTGGACACGCAATTAGTTTTGAGTTATTTATCCTGGAGTTTGTATGGTTTAGAAAAACTCCATCTTCGTGGCTGATGCTGTCCTAATGCATTTAACTTCAGCCATCAGCTATGATTAAACACCTGCTGTTGTGGGGAAACAAAGCACACTAATCCAATATGTATTTCTGACATCTTAAATATCACCCAGTCCCCTGACATCAGGCACAGCTTTTCAGCGGGATGGAATTCCAGAGCATATTTTTCTAATTTATGGATGGACAATAAATCAAAATTAAGCCTTGGGCAATGAAATATACATCAGTGCAGAATGAACTGACTGCAAACTAGGGCAGCGCACAGCCGAGGGGGAGAGGGGTCTATTAATGGAATCCTAAGCTGCAAACATTGAAGTGAGAATTAAGGGAAGTTTATATCACATTTTGCCACTAGAAGAAAAAAAAACCTAGCTAAAAAGCAAAAGCAGAAAATGGGGGGTGGGGAGGAAAGAAGTTGTCCACTTTGCAGAGTATGAGGCTGTGTAGAGAGTGTTTGGACCCTAGTGGAATACTGTTTTTTAAAGACAACTTCAGAATGATTTAGATAGCTAATCTCCATGGCTTTTTCGATATTTTAAATATTTAAATCTAGTTTTAGATTCTTAAAACTGACCTCCTACTTGACTCTGTTGGAAGTATAAATAAAGGTGGAATGGGGGCATTGTATGAAGGTTTTGGTCTTTCTTTAAAAGCAGGAAAAGGAAAGGAGGGAAAATAGCAATCCTCTGAGTCATGTGGGTGAGACTGGATTGGGGAGCTGTCCTACTGCTGAAGGTGCTTCAGTCTCCTGTTTGACCTCCAGATATGCTGAAACATGGAAATGATGTACACTTTGACTTTAATTCTAATCAGAGATACCTAGGAAACTCTCATGCATATGCCCATAGCTCCCCCTTCTCTTTAGCCACGTCTCTGTCCCCATTCTTGACCCCTTCTATTATATTCCCACATGTGGTTCATCCATTTCATACTACTTATGATATTGGTGCTTACAGTAGGTTTTTAACAAAGTCTAGCATCATGCATTATAGACATAACATTTTGCATCGATGGGTGCATCAAGCTACTTTGCAAGTCAATATCTCAAGTCCTTATGACATCCTTGTTGGAAAGAGATATATATGGAAAGTATCATCTGCATACTAGAAATAGAGGTAGAAAGGCATTAAGAGATTAAGTGGTATGTCATGAGTTACACAACAAGGTCATGGTGAGAGTGGAGAAAGATGTCTTTATGTCTTATTTCCAATATTTTGTCTTGTCTAGTGGGGAAAAATCCAGAGTCCTCCAGCTGATTCTTTCTAGGGAATTTGAATATCTCATTCTTTGTGAGTTTTGAATGCTATAGACTTATATTCTCTAAAAGGATTTAAATGTTTAGAATTAATGGTATACAACCATAATTCCTAAGGATTCATGGTGAAATATACTACTAACCTCCAGACAGAGAGGTGATAGACTCAGTGTGCAGATTAAGATTTATAACAAAATGTGAGTATTAGCTTTGCTTGAGTATGCGCATTTGCTATGAGAATTTTGTTTTTTCCTTTTTTCCACTGAAGGGAGGTGAGAGAAAGAAAAAATAGATTTTTCTAAGTGAGAAAAACAAAACTTCCTTCATTCTCACAAAACACATACTGTAGGGGTATTTTTAAGTGCAAACAACCTCGAAAGAAACAATCAAACCCATCGGTCCCCTTGATATTCCTGGCCATACATTTTGAAATTCCAGAAATACAATCAGTTTGAATCATGAGTTGATTCTGCTTTTCCCTGGAGGCAGCTGCTGCTGAGATTGAGTAATTTGACTTCTTCAGAGCTTTGAAAATTAGGAATATCATCTTTTAAAGTAGAGAATTTAAGTAGAGTTCAAATCTGACCTCAGACGCTTGTTAGCTGTGTGACTTTGGAAAAGTCACTTCATCTTGGTTTGCCTCAGTTTTCTGAGCTTTTCAAGCTGTAGCTGAACATTGACTCTTTATGGAATTCATGTATGAATCATAGAAGAGACCCTTTGTCATATTTTTTCAATTTTTATAGCAAGGTCAATTTTATAGTAAAGATGATATTAACTAATATTTATACAATGCTTTAAGAGATTTGTCTTATGAAGTAGATACTTATTACTCTTATTTTGCAGATATAGAAACTGAAGTAAGTGACTTGCTCAGGGTCACACAGCTAGTAAATATCTGAGACCAGATTTGAACTTGGGTCTTCTTGACTCCACCAGAGTATACATACAAAGAACAATTTAGGAATATCTAAGTATATAATGTCATATGATTTTGATGATTTGTAAAAAAAAATACATGGAAAAATTAACTTTTAAGGACAATCAGGTCATCATTGGTTTGAAACAGCAGCAATCTCTAGTACTCTGAGCATAACACATTCAAGGAAAGGTCTCCTCTCCCATGAACTGTTCTAAGATTCAGAGAGCACACTGCCATACTGCATTGATCCCTCTTTGCAGACTTGGGAGTTATCTTTGTTTTAGCAAATTGACACTTTTACACATCATTATTCAATGGAATCCAACCTCCCAGAATACATAGGCTGTGTGTAAAATACCCAGGAAAAGTCATAATTATGTGTTCATGGTCACTATTATGTGACTTCCACTTAAATTTTAATGCAAAAATGATTTCATTTCTATGTAATTCATGCTAAATCCAAAGAATGTGAGTTTTCTGAATCTGGCATAGATCTGTCCATGATAATAGAAGCCCAGCGTCTTTAGCTGTCAAAATACAAGACTGTCTCAGAATCTTCTTTTGCACACAATCCAATAATAAATTCAGTTTAGATTCCAATAGGTTACTTACCTCCCATTAGAAATCTTCCATTGCACTCAGAGCAAGTTAGGATTTTACAAATATATACATTTCTCAGGAACAGTACATCAATCTATTATAGCTGCAATATGAAAAAAAGCAACCCCAAAATCAGTTTAAAACAAAATAGAATAATCCTTAACCTGAGTATTGTTCCAGCAACTTCTGCTGTGTTTCTTCAAATGGAGAGAAGAGGACTGGTTTTTCTCGCCAATAAATGAAGACGGTAGCAAAGGGCAAAGATAATTTTTTAAAGGTAAGAACTTCCTTGCTTTCTGACCCCAAATCCTGCCTTGGTATCTCCTTTTCTGAATTATCCATATTTTCCAGCCTTATCAACTTAGCTTCTGCTTTTATTTGGTATCATTTGTTGCTAAGGACTGACCAACTAGGTTGATCTTAGAGATCAGATCTGTTCCGTCCTGCTCTGGGGCTGTAGGTTCACTCTCCTCAGTTCCACGTCTCAGACTTTAGCAGAAAGTCATAGTGGAGAAAATGAATGATGAAGATAGAGGTGGAATTTGGAAAATTTAGAATGCAAAAGAAGGTTGGCTTTAATGTTACAGGAAGGATAAATGGTGGAGTGAATTTGGCCCTGATGCACCGTTTTCTGGGAGATGTTTGTTAAGCAGAGATGCAACAAATTTTTTGAATAGCATTTTGTTGAAAAAAAAAATGGTTTCAGTCAAATTCTTTCATGTGGGCATATTGTGCATTATTAATACACTTATAGATTAAATATCCCTCAATAGTGACAAATAAAGAACTCGTCATTAAAGTATTTAACATGCTTAAATTCATAACACCTTATTTAAACACCACAGCCAGCTCTGCTATAAAAACTCATATGCATTCCTAAAAATCACTGCTCTATGCAAAACCATGCAATAAAAACTACAGGACGTACTTATGGAAAAGATGAGTTAGGGACACAGTGCTCAAGTTTGGTCCAAGCCGCATATTAAAAAAAGAAAACGAACCTAATCAAAATGGTAGCATGTTTTTATACATGTTAAGTGGCAAATAAATAAATACTGCAATAAATAGCATTCTTGAGGTGAGAGCTGCTGGTGGGCAGATCTCATGCCCCAACTGAAATTTGAGGAGGTGGGACATATGGGTACAGACCAGTCCACCTCTGTCCCCAGTTGTGACTACAACAGAAGACATACACAATAAATACGATACTCTTTCCTGAAAAATACCTGGTTTGAAAAGATCATGAAGTGTACCTTGGAAGAATCAACTTGGTGAGCTCGTATGAAATAATGCAGTTTTCTTCATTCTTGTTCTTTCTCATGGACAAAATTGTGCATAAAAAATGTGAAAGTCAAGCCCTGCTAAATTATTCCCTAACATCTTAATCACACTAAAACAAATTTGTGTTTTTGAAATAAGCATTATAGCGGAACTGACTGTACTGGCTCATTTTTTCCATGAGACAGAGAATTTCTGCTCTTCCCTGATGGGATTCTTTATCTGAGTGAGCTACTGACAACTGACCTTTCTGGGAGAGGTAACAGGAAGACAGCTCATCTCTGACACTTACTTAGCCGGATGACCACCATCTGAGAGGCAGCCACCTATTTTTGTACGGCCTGTGGGCTAAGACCCGCTTTTACATTTTGAAGGAAAGCAACTTTTGAGGGGTCAAAAATCACTTTTATCAAGCACATATACCAACACAGAAAATGTAAACAGAGAAATAAAGAACAACAGACAGGGCTTCCAACTGTCTGACCATACTGGGATTATACTGTTGGAGCACTTGCTTGTGAAAGGATTTCATTATGAAGTCAAGTCAACAAATATTTATTAAGTGCCTACTACGTGGCAAGCATAGTGGATAGAGAGCTGAGTCAAGAGGTTGTTGTGGAGTTGCTTTTAGTTGTGTCTCCATTTGGGGTTTTCTCAGTAAAAATTTTTGTTGAGTCATCTCTGTCATGTCCAAATCTCCCTGACCCCATTCGGGGCTTTCTTGGCAGAAATACTGGAGTGGTCTGCCATTTCCTTCTCCACCTCATTTTAAAAGAGGAACTAAAGCAAACAGGGTTAAGTGATTTACCTAGGGATACACAGCTAGTCAGATTTGAACTCAGGAGGATGATCTTCCTGACTTCAGATCTGGCTCTCTATGTACCTGGCTGCCCTGAATCAAAAAAACTGAGTTCAAATCTGAGCTCAGATACTTGTTAGCTGTGTGACTTTGGGAAAGTCACTTTACCTTGGTTTGCCTCAGTTTTCTCAAATGTTATGTGGAGATAATAATAGCACCTATCTCATAAGAGTTGTTCTAAGGATCAACTGGATAATATTTGTAAAGCACTTAGCACAGTGCGTGGCACTTAATAGACCCTATATAAATGTTAGCTGCTATTACAGCAACGACTACCACTACCACTACCACTACCACTACTAGTACTACTACTACTACTACTACTACTACTACCACTATTACTACTGCTATTACTACTACCACTACCACTCTTTCTCCTCCTCCTATTACTACGACTACTCCAAGATGAAAGTTTCTACCGCAGGAAGGAAAGTTTCTGTATTCGAGTTCATAGTCTAAAGGACTATGAAGTAAATTCTCATTCATTTACCATGACTGATAATTGTATTTAATAATGAATTAATAGTTAGATTTTCACATGATAACCTTAGCACTATTTAGGAAATACTGAAATGAAAATGGCATTATCTCTTCTGTCTATAAAATGTACTGGAAACCCAAGGACATCACTAGATCATGCGGTGCGGCAGAGCGTTACTAAGCATGGAATTCACATGTTCTTTAATGCTGATGACTCTGCTGTTGTTGGAGAACATGAACCTTCAGGAAAAAATAGTTAACGAGAAGGCTTTGGCCCAATGGAAGCATTATTCATGCCAGCAGCACTATCCTACCACACCCATTCTTTACTTAGGGATGACATGTTAACAGAGCCGTGTATGGAGGCAGTGATACCCTCAATGGCACCCTGGGAACTGCAAGGAGTCAGGCCATCTTTCCAAACATCAAACTTCCTAACAGTAGGTTAGGTTCAGAATAGGATAAAAAATTGTTTTCTTTAGAAAAGATGAGGCAAACAGCTATACTAATCTCCATTTCACCAAAGACCTCCTAGTTTACTGGGAAGACCTTAGAGTCCCAAACCCAGGGTTCACATCCCAGTTCTGCCTCTTTCTAGCTTTATGACTTTGACCAAACTTCTTAAGTGCTCAGCCTGTTTTTTCATCTAGAAAATGGGAAAAATAAAAATATCTACCCTACTTACCTTTTCCAGGTAGTAAGTGGCAGAGCTGGGATTTTAACCAAGACTCATGAACTCCAAGTTCAGTTCCTTTTCTACTACTCCACAGAGTTAGTCTTGAAGCTAAGAGAACCTGGGCTCTTACCTACTGTGCTTGTGACACACTTTGGCTATATGACTCTAAGCAAGTCCCTTAACCTTTCAGAACCCTTAGCAACTCTCTAAGTGCCAACCTCAGCTGGTAGCTGGACTTTCTTTATCTGAGAGTGCCCTATGTCAATGCAATCCCAGGTTCAGTCCCTAGCATTATGGACTTCATGGGGCTGTTGGAAAGAATCTCTTTGTCAACCATAGAGTTATTAAAATTTATATTGTTGCTGTTAAGCAAGTTGACTTTTTCATTTTCATTTCATTCCATTTGTCAATTAGACTGTCCACTATAATGAAATGTATGACTAGAAAAGAAGAATATTGAAATATGATAAATAAGTAGGGGGTTGGTGTAGATAATAGGCCATGGAACTGACAACCATTAAGAGTAGCTATTATAGTTCAGAGCTTTTTATCTATCTAATTTATCTATTCTATCATCTATCTGTCTGTCTATCATCTATCTATTCTATCTATCTATCCTATCAACAATCTCTCTATCATCTAGCTATCATCTATTTATCTCGTTATCATCTATCTATCTATATCTATAGAAACTTATAGAGCTACGTTTCGATTTTTTACATCTCACTTTGAAAGGCCCCTTACTGCACACAAATTTAGGGAGAGCTATGATATAATTCAAAGAGAACTAAATTAGGTGTCAGAAGATCTGGGTTCAACTTCAGGTTTTTCCACTTATTAGCTATGTAATCTTGAGCAAAGCATAGAGAATCATAGAAGGTTAAAGCTAGAGTGGAATTTTGGCCAATAGCTCATCTGTCACATTTTACAGAAAAGGACATTGGGGACCAGAAAAGTGGATGACATTTCCCAGAGTCACACAGCTAGCTGGTTACCCCTAGGTACTAGGGCTTCGCTAGATACTAGCAAATATGGGAATCAAAACTGTGACCCCACAAGCTAAATGCTTTGCTCAAGATCACACTAATTGGTAAAGGAACTGACAGTCAAAATCACATATTTGAGCTGCATGTCCTGTGACTATTCTACTATATTAATAGTTTTCAAGCTGTGGTCCACAGACCCCTGATGGCCCTCAAGATGCTTTCAGGGGATCCTTGAAGTTAAAACTATTTTTATAATAATACTAAGGTGTTTTGATTTTTAATATGGTTAATATTGATAGATAAAATCTATAAATGTATAAAGGAATCTTGAGACCCCAAAGTTTGAGGACTGCTATCCTATATCCTTCTAGCTTGCTATCTCCTAACTCCTCTCGGTCTCAGTTTCCTAATTTGTAAAGCAGGAATAAACAAACTGCTTTATTTACTTCACAGACTTGTGAAGAGTCAAGCAAAATATTGAGTTTTGGAAGCTATATATAAATTAAAGAGTATAAAGCACTTTATAATAATAAAATGGTGTACACACATCCATATGTGAGTATATATACACACATACATACATATATATGTGTGTGTGTGTGTGTGTATATATATATATATATATATATATATATATATATATACACCTATATGTACGTAATACTGTTGTTTGAACCATTATTATTTATATGGCCTGGGATGTTGCCAAAATAAATTCCAGCTCAGGAGGTCAGGAAGCGCTATCTCTATTATGACCGGAAAAGAGTTTTCACAACTGCAGAAGGTATAACAGAGTGGTTGGACACTAGGAAAGGAGTTTGACAAGGCTGTCACATTTGTTCAATATTTATATGGAAGTAATAAAGTGTATCGCTGTTGATGGTTACCATAGTGGTATTAACATTGGCAGAAGGAGATGATGTAATCTCAAGTGTTCCGATGACATCCTTATTGCTGAGTCCAGGATTTTGAGTACTTGGGAAGCTGGTGTCTTAACCTAGTGGGGATTTTTAGACATTATTGTGAAGGAGCCTATTAAGAAACACCCCAAAATGGAAATGATGAGGAAAAGAAAGTAGGGATTATGCTGCCCAGTATTTTATGATAGATAGCTCTGGTCCTCTGTTATTATGAAGAAGAGGTGAGTTGGGGCCCCAGTATCATGCATGAGAAGTTAATGAGTCAGTCAACAGTATTTATTAAGCACTTGTTATATACCAGGCAATGTTCTAAGTGCTGAGGATACCACAAAAGGGGCAGAAGACAATCTCTTTTCCCAAGGAAGTTGCGATCTCATAGGGAAAACAACATTCAAACGACTATGTACAAAGAAGCTGTAATACTGGGTAAATTAGAGATGATCTCAGAGGGACATAATTTAGATTAAAGAGGATTTAAGCGAGAACTTTTTGCAGAAGATAGGACTTCAGCTAAGAAGCCAGGAGGAGGAGATGAGAGAGAGCATTCCTGGAATCGGGAACAGCCAGTGAAAATGTCCAGAACTGGGAGAGGGAATGTCTTGTGCTAGGAACAGCTAGGAAGGTGCTTTCTCTAGATCATAGGAATTAGGGAGACAGAGAAGCCCCGAAAGCGAAGAGGACCCAGGTCATAGAGGGTCAGAGCTTAGAAAGTCTACCTGAGAAGCTTTTGGCTGAGTGCCTTCTCTTTGCAATTTCTGAGTCCTAATTTAAAGTCAGTGTGAAATAGCCGCCATAGAGCCTCATTTTACAGACTTTAACCAAAAAGGAGGATGAGACCTACCTACTGATGCAGTCACTGTCAAACTGAGTTAAACTTAGCATGATGAGGACAGTATCTTAGGAAAAGAGGAGAATGACAGCAGATTGAAAGGAAACATCATCTGTTCCCAGAATCCTGAAGTGTTTCCTTTTGAAATAACTCATTCCAGGCATCTTCATTTCCTGACAAATAAATCTTGAAGAGAGGAAGGTTTGTCTTTGGGTAAATGCCAGTGAGCAGCTCTGAGAATATATTTGTGATGGTGTTTGTTAAACTGCACTTTTTTGAACAATCATTTTTGTTATTCAGGAGTTCATCCAGTCATTTTTCCTTTCGAGGGAAATCAAAGACAAAGTTCTAATTGATCATTATTCTCCCTTGTCTGGGAATCTGATGGTCTAGGAAATTTAGACAAGTAAAGAGCATCTACCCCAGCAGATGAGCTAACAGTTACTGTGGATTTAGGTGCAGCCCGGGGTTTCCACAGTACTTCCAGTCCCATAATAATAATGGTAGCTAACATTTATAGAGCACACACTGCGTGCCAAGCACTGTGCTGAGTGCTTTACAATAATTCTCATTAGAACCTCACAACAACCCTGGAAGGTGAGGTGTTTCTATTACCCCCATTTTACAGATGAGAACATTAAGGCTAGAAGAGATGAAATGACTTGTCCAGTGTGCCATAGTCAGTAAGTGAGGTCTAATTTGAACTCAGGCTTTGTGCTTTAGTCTACTGCATCCCCTGGCTACCCACATCCTCAGATCTGCCTTAGAGCACAGTTATCCCTTCCACATTGCAGGGCACACTAGGGGAGAGGTTAGGGGTGGGATGCCTCTTGATCTGGAAAATCCACATAAAATTTTTTGCTCCTCTCTTTGTACCAGAGAAAGAAATCTGAATGATTATGAATGATTATGATAAAACACAAGATATGCTGATACTACACAATACTATACATGTATCTTACACATTTCTGAGTTTCTAGACTTTTTTCTGTGTCATATGCTGGCCTTCATGTGTTATCTGTGGCTTCCACAAATTCCCCCCAAAATTCCCATTTAATTTTTTAAATTAAGACCCACTTAAATTAATGACCCACCAAAGTCACAAAGGGGAAAGTTACAATATGGAAGGAATAACTAATTTTAAATCCAGTCCCACTGGGAAGGAGAATTGTGGAGAAAGAAAGAGTATTTTTTTAGATAAGTATTGTCCTAGGGTCTTCTCACCCTGACTTGACTAGTGGTGGCTGCAAAGAAAAATTTAGGTTAATGCAACATCCATAATCTCAAGGTATGGTATTGACTTTGAGACTACACATACATTAATGTTCGTAGCATACCTTCATATCTCTGTTATGCGAGATCAGAAACTGAGGCCCATGGAGATAAAACTAATTAGTGGCAAAGCTTGGAAGAGATCCAGAAAGCCTGTCTGCCTTCTGTTTTTCTAGGCTGAACTCCTTCATGCTCCATGAAGTCTTCCCACAGAACTCTACCTTTACTCTCACCCCTGGTAACACTTGCCTTTGTCATACGTATTGGTACTTTATCGTATATTGTTCTGTGTGTGTCATATGCATGATTGGATCTTATTTGCCAAGTAAGACTATAAGTTCTTTGAGGGTAGGAACCAGAGTGCTTGGCACTGCTCTGGACATGTAGTGGGTGTTCAATGTTACTTACCATCAATTTACATTTTTATTTTATATTATATTTATATTATGGTTATTTTACATTTTACATTTATATTACATTATATACATTATACATCATATATGTTACACATTATATAAATTATACATTATATATTACATTATATACATCATATATGTTATACATTATATAAATTATACATTATATATTACATTATATTTTACATTTTCCAAACACATTTACTTTTACTGGATCTGTAAATTCTGAATCTGAATCAGTTGCATTCAACAGCATAGAACGTTGGAAAGGCTTTAGATTGGAAGTAGAATCACTTAGCTTCTCATCTTGTCTTGTTACTATATGACCTTCAGGAAATCCCTGAGTCTTCCCACCCTTCATTTTCCCCATTCGCAAAAGGGTTTGGAGCATGATCAGCAAATTTCCTTGTGAGTCTCAAATTCCACAAATTCCAGGCTTCCTAACTTCTAGATCGTTATTGGAATCATTTGTTTTGTTACTTTCCTTTCAATACACTGAGCTCCTTGATGAAAATAATAATTGTATTGCTATCAGCCTTTTCTAATTTCACGTCTGTGTTCTTTGCCTTGGAATTAAATGCTATGTAAATGTAAAGTTGTCTTTATTTTCTTTATCACAGTCCATCAGAAATAGGGATGAGTAGAAATAATGCAGCAAATGACATTTTATTTAAAAAAATAAAAAAGCTGCCAGGGAGACCAGTGTCTCCTCAGAATATCATGTGTCTGTATTTAATATTGTAATGAAGCTTATCTGATTCCTTAAAGAACATGTTTTAAATGGTAATTGTGCAGCCTTTAATGTTTGTCCTGCCTGGAGCTGCACTGGGTAAATGCATTCACGAATGAATTAGCAGACCTTTGATTTTTAAAAGGACTTTTCAGTGATCTTTTATGGTGAATTAAAAAGCAATTTGCTAATTTACAGTTCATAGGAATTCCTTGCCCGGCTTGAGGATTGTAAAGCAATATTTGCCTCATAAAGGTGGGTGTAGTGGGTCCCACGTGTTCTTTTTTGAGGACGGCTGGAGAAGTACATAGCTCCAAACCCAGGACCAAACCATAGTAATGAGTGCCCACTCACCAGTGAAGGTCTCCTACTCTCCTTCCCCCCACCCCCACTGCCCATTACTCCCTCCTGCCCCCCATCACACAGCAGGAAGCTGAGCTCCAACAGTACTTACTGTGTCCTTGTTGGCCCATTTTCCTTAGGTGACCAAGAGCAGGTGTTCTGAAAGGTGCTGTGGAGAATCGTGGGCCAGACACTTCTCTTTTCTCTTCCGTTCCAGATGTTTCCCTCTCTGTTGTGCTGTCCCGCAAAACAAGTGATGGGCCAAAAGGAGATAGGGCCTCTTGTTCATATGCCAAGACCCCTTGGGCATAGCCGAACCTCTAGCCGCAGAAGGGTTAGATAGCCAGTCAAGAAGTATTCATACAGCACTTCCCATGTGCCTTGGCACTGTGTTAAAGGCTGAGAATACCAAGAAAAGTTTAAAAACTACTCCTTACCCTATGTAGGTATCATTAGGCATATACAAGGTACACAGAGCTTCCAGGTGGCTCAGTGGACAAAGTACAGGGCCTGGAAGACCTGAGTCAGGAGTCAGGAAGACCTGAGTTCAAATTTGACCTCAGACCCTTACTGCCTACATGACCCTGGGCAAGTCACTTAACCCTGTTTGCCCCAGTTTCCTCATCTGTAAATTGAGCTGGTGTAGGACATGGCAAACCACTTTAGTATCTTTGCCAAGAAAACCCCAAATGGTATCATGAAGAGCTAGACCTGACTGAAATGACTCAACGACACAGCAACAAAATGTAAGATACGTACAGAGTCGATTCAGACCCTGGCCTTAAGACTCATGTTCTCTTCATTATAGCTCATTTCTCTTGTTTTATCCATTGTGCCAATCCACAGGCTATCCTAACCAATAAAGGTTTTTATTAAGGACCTCTTAGTTACGCTATGTGAAAGTAGAGGAAGTCAGACAGGAAAGATTCCAAATATAAAAACCATTTATATTGAAAGACTGTGTCTGACAACTTCCTCCCCTGAAATCTAGTCAAAAACCACAGCTAAAATCTGTTTCAGATAGAACTAGAAGGTTTAAACTGCTGATGAAAGGCTAATTCTCCCTCTTGTCCTCTCCCCACTGGCACATGAGTTTAAACCTGGCTTGTCTGGAAACGACAACAGTTCCTAATTGAAGAAACAGTGAACTGGAGAGTTGATGAACTCTCCAGCCCAGAACACCTTGCTCAGCCAAATCCTTGTGACCCACAGCAGAGATAAAAGATCAGTTAGCTTTTTAGGATTAGGACCACTGTCAGGATTCAAAAATCTGGGAAAGATTTGAGATGGAACAAGGAAGAAGGAGGGTCTAGAGAGCTGGAATTTGAAACTGAAAATAAAATTAAATTAAATTTTTAAAAAAGTAAAAATGAAAAAGAAAGTCTCTGGCAAGATAATACATGAGGTCTGAAATACAGAAGGGGAAGAAAGAGACAAGGTGGTAAGTCTAAATTCATATTAAAAATGCGGAATTGAGGAAGGAAACACAAACAGGATAGCTTTGAAAGTTACATGTTGAATTAATTATATTCTTAAAAGAAAAAGCAAGCTGTCTGTACCTAATAGAAATCAGCAGTTTCAGGTACAAGCCTTTTCTTTTCCTGGTCTGTTCTTCATATGTGATGGAGTGCTAATACAGCTGCCTCAGTCCCTATAGTCTAACTTTGTTACAGGCCTACTGTAGCTACCAATGCCACCTGCCAATGTCCTAACTTCATATATTCCTCACTGCTCACTAGTACTATAGGAGTGTCCCTGAAACTCATAGTTTTCACAGAAACAGCAGGCATGGGAACCCAGCCACTGCCTCTACTCAGCCATGACCCCCAGACCCATTCCCACAGTCAATCACAATCACATCATCTATCTAGCCCAAGACAGGAACACAATACCTACCTATCTATCTTGACCAGACCGGACCACAGAAGCTAGCCAATTGGAGGGTGGTATGGCCAGTATGTTTAACCACCAAACCATTGATGGGACTCTTCCTCCATTACTTAATCCCTTAACAAACTCCTTCTGCCTTTTAAATATTAATCATATTCCCATATTCCATGTAAATTTCTGTTGTGTAATTGCATCTTTACCCTATAAAAATCCACCCTGCTCTCTCTGAAGTTGCGGGTTCCTCTTGGAACTTAGTCTGCTTCATGAGAGACTCGATAATCTCCATAAAATGCCTATGCTTGGATTAGAAGTGGTCTGACCGGAATTCTTTGAGACTTTCCACCACACCACATCATGAAACTGCAACAGTTTTTGTTGTCAGCGTATGGCAGAGTGGAATTTGAACCCAGGTTATCTGACTCCAAAGTCAGGTTCTCTAGCCATTACGTCACAATTCCCTTTAAAGCTTCCTTCTGACCAGGGATCTTTCACACAAATGTCAACATCACACAAGATTCTTGGAAAGAGGTAGATAACCTTATGCGATTACTCTTTGCTTACCAATGCCCAACAATCATCTCCTCTATTCTACACCTTAAAATCCTGAGGCCTCTTCACTCATCCTCTCCTTTCGGTCCTGTTGTTGTGTTCAGACATTTCGGTCATGTCTGACTCTTCTTCATGACCTCACTTGGAGTTTTCTTGGCAAAGATACCGGAGTAGCTTGCCTGTTCCTTTTCCAGCTCATTTTACAGATGGGGAAACTGAGGCAAACAGAATTAAGTGACTTGCCCAGAATCACAAAGCCAGTAAGTATCTGAGGCCAGATTTGAATTCTGGAAGATGAGTCTTCCTGATGCCAGCCTCAGCACTCTATCCCCCACACCAACTATCTGCCCTGTCTTGCACATAATGAGCACTTAATAAATGCTTGTTAAATGAAATTATTAGTTGAATTGAAAGTAATCTGGCCAAAGATGTTTGCCATTGTCATGGAGGAGGTCCAACGGAAAGGTAAAATGGAAGACTATGAGAAAGTCCATGAACATCTGGTTTCTTAAATACTTATAATTTCCCTACCACCCAGTCACCTTCTAGAAGCATTATTGGGCACGTGTGACAATTTTCCTTATAACCCAGTGCTTAGCACAAAGCTTGGCACATGGTAGGCACTTAATAAACACTGACTGATTGATCAATTGGCATATGTTTGAAGATGAGATTATCACAGGGGAAAGTTCCCTCTTTCTGAGGTAGAACTAGTTGAAGAAAAGTGAAAATACATTGAGTTCAACATTCCTTGTCAATTTCCCATGCCTAGCTTTTTGAATTTCTTTTCCCTTAAATTTTTGTAGATCTTTTTCTCCCCTTGCCATAATATTTTATAGATTTTTATACTTTTCGTCTGGGGTTTCAGCAGCCAACAGTAAGCCTACCTGTAAATGATACAGCCAGGATAGATTGTGTCTGAGTAACAGCGAGAACCTGATTTGGTGGGAACTCTGCAGGGGAATGTAAACTACCTTTCTCTTGGGGTCACTGCCAAAAATGAATACTTGACATCAATCTTAGAGAGTTACTCTAAGGTCTTATGTGTTGAATGCAAGACTTGAGGAAGTACCAGTGCCCTCAGGAACAGTCATCCCACATAATTCTATCTGACACGAATTCTGTTTGTCCATTCTCTGCCTCCTTCTTCCCCCTTCCCTTTTACTGGATAGTGTTGGGAATGGTCAATTTCCATGGAATGATCTGAGTGAATGTGACTCAGGGACAAGGATTGTGTATGGTGGCAGTGGCTAAGATGTGACCAGAGCCAGGAACAAGGGACATAATATGGTTACCTGGGGAGCATCTAGTGTAGCTCTGGTGGCCAGCGTGTCAACCAGAGTCTCTGCCCAATAATGAAGGAAGATTGTTAAATGTTCTTGAAAATACTGACCCCACTCCTCTTTGAGATCAAAATCTGGCTAATCCCTACAGGTCAAAGACAGGATCTGGGAAAGTAAAAGTAGGTTGTTGTTGAGTCATTTTTTCTATCTTATCTGACTCTTTGTGCCCCATTTGGAACTTGCTTGGCAAAAATACTAGAGAAGTTTGCCATTTCCTTCACCAGCTCATTTTACAGATGAGGAAACTGAGGCAAACAGAGTAAAGTGACTTGCTCAGGATCACATAACTAATAAGGGTCTGAAGCCAGATTTGAACTCAGTAAGAGGAATCTTCCTGACTCCAGTTATGGTACTCTAACCACTGTACCATCTAACTACCTTTTTCTGAGTTATCCCTAGTTCCTTGTTCAGAAATGATGAACTAGGGCAAACTGCCAAAGGTAACAGAAAAGACTTCCTAAATCAGGCTCCAATGTGGTCCCTGGCAAGCACAGGGTGTTAGAAAAGGTGACTCAGGATTAACGTAATCTCCCTCAATAGTTTAGGGATTAGGACTACTTCTACCTCTCCTTCCCCAGCACTTGTGTACACTCTCAATTTCTGCTATTCCGACTTGCAACAGAAATTTGTTTCTGCAATTTTCAGAAGAGATTTTTTTTTGGCAGAAAGGTAGGTATTATGTGTGGGGATGGAAAGAAGAAGGAAAACTAGCCTTTCTTTAGGTTGTCCCCTGTGCCTGGATGCATCCCTTCCTTCCCCTGATTCCCAGAGTCCGTGGCTTCCTTCAAAGCTCAACCGAAGCACTATCTCCCATAGGAAACTGCTACAGATCCTCTCCTAATTTCTAGTACTGCCCCACCCCACTGTTGAACAGTTTTGAAATAAATTACATATATAATATATGTATATTAAATATATATTATATTATACATATATTAAATATACGGGGGCACTTTTAAAATATATTACCTATCTTGAATGAAGAAGAACCAGAAAAGTCAAGGTGAATGGAAAAACTATATGATACTAACTGAAAACAACAATTTCTCTTGTTGAAATCAACATATTATACCCCAAACAAATCAACATCCTCATATCAATTGACAGCAGGATAAGAACAATAGTGTTTATTTCTTAGGACTCAACCATGTGTGTGAATAAGAACTCAGATAATTTGAGAGCGCTAAGTGAAATTAGAGCTCATCTCATCTGACACCCCTCGTTTTACCGAAGAGAAAGTTGAGATGAAAAGACTTGCCTAGAGGTCACATGGTTAAACAGTGGCAGAATGGAGGCTAAAACCTGGATCTTATTCCTGGTTCATGGCTCCAGTCTTCTCAGGGAGAATTGAGATCGCTGACATAGCAGGATTCCAGAGGGGAGTATGTAAAAGCAGCACATTACTGTGATGTGTGGTGAACAGTGTGGATCTCTTGTCTTAGATTCTAAGGGTCTGCTCAGAGAACCAGCATCATTGACTGAGCAACTGCTCTCTGCAGAGCAGGCTTGCCCTTGGAGTCAAGGAAACTCCAAGGTTTCTGGAACCTCCTGGAACAAGGAAACCCTGGATAAATAGATGTTACATTAAGAGGCTACATTGAGTTGTCCCCAACAACACTGTGAATGCATCATAACTAACTCTCCCTACTCCCTCCATTTAAAGTTGTAAAACCCTGCTGTAAAGTAGCAGTTAATCTAGGTAAGGGACATCAGCCCAGATTTCCTGTTGTCTTTTTCTGCTTGCCTCCCTCTAACTGCCCCATGTCTCTATTCTGTGTTCTAAGACTTGCAGAGGCATCCCCCATTCCTCTGGGTGAATAGTGCCCTTATGCATTAGGTTCCAAACAATCAACAAGCATTTATTAAGCACTTAAGATGAGTCAGGAACTGCATGCCAGCTTCAGGGCTTCTCTCTCCTCCCATGTTCCCAAGACTGCCTCAGATGTTCTGCCCTGCCCTGCCTCTGCAGCCTGAGACTCTGCACTGGTCCTGTAACAGGAGGTGCACTGGTCAGTGTATCTCATTCCAAGGCCTTTGTCACCTTCCCTGTGCCCAGGATTGTCCCAGGTGCTCTGTCTCACTCCACCACTTCCACACGTCTGCTCATCTAGCACACCACCCTCCACCTTGATATATGTTTGGTACAGTGAAATTTGAGAGAGACTATCCGTTTAGTTTGATAGAAAAAGGAAAAAAAAGTTAGCAATTAGAGTTTGTCTAAAAGGGATACAATTGGCCTCAGGAGGCAAAGAGTCTCTTATCCTTCAGAACTCTTTAAGCACAGCCTACATTTTGGTAAGCAAGGCAAAGGCAGGGGGACAGAAAGGGAATTCTTATTCAGGTCTTGGCTGGAGTAAATGACCTCTGAAGTCACTCTTAATTCTGGGATCTAGGACTTGGAGGATGTGGCTAGCCACGGAGAATAAAACACACTTGACACTTCCTGGGGTTTTTGGAGAGAAGGGGGGAATGAAGGAGTTATTTAGTTTGAGTTCCACAGAGAAGTTTAGATAAGCTAGCAATGAAAGTAATGCTGTAAGGAAAATGAGTAAGTTTTATATATGTTTCTAATGCTGAGGAGTAAGCAGAAGCTGTGATTGGGGGCGATAGGAAGGCTATCTAAGGAATTATATACACACACAATATTATATAATTATGTATCAACAATTAATATCAAATTAGATCTATTATACATTATAAAATATGGAACACTATATAATAATGTATTATATACTTTATACATCATATTATATACACAATATAGTATATAATAGGGTAATGTTTAATATATTACATAGTATGATATACTAATAGTATATACTAGTACTAATATGCAGTATAATATACATTAAATAGTATATATACATTATAAAATACTATCATATAGTAATAGTATAATATTGTACTACATACATTATACAGTATATTACATAGTAACATAATATATGCATTATATAGTAATATACACTAGCTAGCATATATTATAGTTCTATGTATTACATACTCCTTTTTTCCTAATCATCTTTGGAAATAGACATAGTAGTGGTATTGCTGGGTCAAAGAGTACAGACAGTTTAATAACTCTTTGGGCATAATTCCAGATTGCTCTCCAAAATGGTTGGATCAGTTCACAATTACATCAACAATGAATTATCATCCCAATTTTTCCACATCCCCTCCAATATTAGAAGCTTTTCCCTTGGCAGAGGGGTGATAGAACTAGAGACTTTGAGAAGAAAGCAGCTATTTGTGCTCTAATAAACAAACCGATGAATCAACAAGCATTTACTGAGCAGCTATGTGCCAGACACTGTACTAGGGATACAAATAATGAAATAGCCTTTATTCTCAATGAGCTTACATTTTAATGGGAAGACAAAATACATGCATAAGAAATATGAAGAGACTATAGACAAATACGAAGTAATTAGGAAAGGACACAAGGCTATGTTGGAGTCAGCCTATATTGGCACTGAGAGGTGATTATACCTCAGAAATTGGCAAATACTACAAATCAGGGCTTGATTTATCATTTTGTTGATTGTCTACACTTAAGGAAGCCATAGAGAAAATGTTATTGATGCAGTTGTTTTGTATGTACTTTTCCAGCAGAGAGCTTGTGGTTAAACATCTACCAGAACTCTCCTGGAGGGAGGGCATGAGGGTTTATGTTATGTTTGTGGGAGGGATGGAGCAATAAAGGTTTCATGTGTTGCTTGAGTTGCATCTTGAAAGAAGAGAAGAATTCTATGATGCCGAGGGAAGGAGGGAATGAATTTCAGAAATGAGGAGTCAGGCACTGCAAAATCAAGGCAATGGTAAATGGAATGAGAAACAGAGAAGCAGGATGGCTGAATTGTGGGGTGCAAGTGTGGGATCCATGTACAATGAGGTTAGAAAGATAATTGTGTTACATGCAAAGGCACCACCAGGATGAAGATTCTCATCCACTAACGGTCAGTGAGTTGTTGATTCTCTTATATGGATACCGAAACAGCTTTTTTTCTCTTTTGAAAATAAATCATGTTTTGGTTTTTCAATGAATCTAAATGAGAGGCACATCTATTTTCTTTTATGAGTAAAATGAAAGGAAAATTGGCCAACTAAATTTTTGGAGACTAGTGTTTTAGGGCAAGCATTGTACTATAATTAATTTTCTCCCATACAAGCTGTTATTCATTTCTTTAGTATTAATTAACATGTGTGTTTTCCTCAGGTAGGAGATTTTGTTTAAAAAATTGGAGACCAAGATACTTCTTTCTGAAGACAGATGGTTAATTTACAGAATGGAAGGGGAAACTGGGACTTACATTACTCTGTCAGAAACTTTTCAGTGGGAAGCAAGGTAATTACAATTATATAATACAATTTGAAAATTCTTACACTTTGAATGCCTCAGCATATGTCACAAAAGTATTTAAAATTTTTATTTGGATGTTATAGTTGCATACAATTTAAACAATGATTTAATTCTATTTTGACCTTATTGATATACTTTGTTTTGACAGCACAGAAACTTCCTAACAAACCCAAACTAACTCCTCTTATGAGAACATTCCCAGAAAGCAGTTTGTCAATTGTTAACAGAAAGGAGGGGTGTGCCTTTTAACTTTGATGGTATGAACTAACATTGACCGTTGTAACTGATCACAATTCTATTGCCTCTCAGTGTCAACTGTATTTACATTGTTGGAGTCACTGTATATATTGGTCATTTGACCCTGCTTTTCTCACTGTGCATTTACTTCACATGTCTTCCTATACTTCCGTGAATCTTCATATTTATTATTAATATTTAGTTATTAAATAAAAAAATCAAGAAATACCTACTATGTACCAGACATGGTGCTAGACACAATAACTTTCACATACCAAGTTGCTCAGCCATTCCTCAATTGTTGGGAACATTTTTCCCTCCAGCTTTTTAATACAAAACTGCTGCTTGAGTTATTTTTGTACAGACAAATCATGCTATCAACAGCCCTCTTGGAGTATAATCCCAGTAGTTGATTCTCTGAGTTAAAGATGATAACTTGAGGCAGCCATCTGTTGTTGACATAATGTTGACAACAGGAAGTGCTACTATCTTTCCAGGGTGTATATCTGAGTTGTGACAAAATGTCCAGAGGTTTGTCAAATCTGACAACCACTACAGATTTCTAGTATTCACATGAGGACAAATGGTGCTGCCAGTGGAAACCTAGAAAGTATTATAAGGGATTATGAAGTCCTAGGCAATAAACTGAGGACTTTAGGGACATATGTGGTATTTATACAAAACAAGGGCTTCAGAAAGGAAAGGTAAATTTAAAAGGTGACTACCTGGTTAAAAAGATAGTGTTTGATATTTCTGGGCCAGGGTTTAATTCTAGATTCTTGGAAAGGGATGGAGTATATCTAATGAGAGCTACCAGTAATCTCGCAAATCTAAGCAAGAGACCTTTAAATTGAAAAAGGAAAGGGAAAAAATTGCCAAGATATCAAGATAGATAGCAGTATGAGTAGTACTTGTATCATAGGAAGAAGAGTAGTAGACACATCCAGTAATTTCCAGGAGACAAAATCCAAGAAAGAAGCTAGAAATAAAGTATGTTGTCTCAGATGTCTTTACACATATATACAAAATATTGGCAACACTCAAAGTAAACTAATAATTCTGATTCTCTTTTTTTAAAATTTATTTATTTATTTAACTTTTTACATTCATTTTCACAAATTTTTGGGTTCCAAATTTTCTCCCCTTTTCTCCCCTCCCCCCACCCCAATACCCCAAGCACTCTAATTTTCCCTATCTCCAATCTGCCCTCTCTTCTATCATCCCTCCCTTCTCTTGTCTCCATCTTCTCTTTTCTCCTGTAGGGCCAGATGACTTTCTATTCCTCATTAACTGTATGTCTTCTTTCCTAGTTGCAACATCAATACTAAACAATTGTTCCTAAAACTTTGAGTTCCAAATTCTCCCCATCCCTCCCTCCCCACCCATTCCCTTTGGGATGGCAGGCAATTCAATATAGGCCATATCTGTGTAGTTTTGCAAATGACCTCCCTGATAGTCGTGTTGTGTAAGACTAACTGGATTACCATCCCTCCTAACCTGCCCCTCATTGTTTCTCTTCTGTCTTTTGATCCTGTTCCCTCCCCAAGTGTTGACTTCCAATTACTCCCTCCTCCCTTTGCCCTCCCTTCCATCATCCCCCTCCTTGCTTATCTCCTTCTCCCCCACTTTCTTATACTGTAAGATAGGTTTTCATACCAAAATGAGTGTGCATTTCACTCCTTCGTTTAGTCAAATGTGATGAGGGTAAACTTCTTGTTTTTTTTTTTTCCTCAGCTCTCCTCTTTTTCCCTCCACTAAAAACATCTCCTACTTGTCTCTTAAATGACATATAGTTACCCCCTTTCATTTCCCCCTCTTTCCTCCCACTACATTTCTCTCTCACCATTTACTTTAATTTCTTTTAAGGTATGGTCCCATCCTATTCAGTTCAATCTGTGCTGTCTGTCTCTATATGTGTGTGCATGTGTGTATGTGTGTGCATGCGTGTACATGTGTATGTGTGGTCCCACCAACTATCCAGATACTGAGAGTTAGAAATATTGTCTTTCCCTGTATGAATGTAAACAGTTCACTTCTGGTAAGTCCCTTAATACTTCTCTTTGCTGTTTCCTTTTTCATGGTTCTTCTCATTCTTGTGTTAGAAAGTCAAATTTTCTTTTCAGCTGTGGTCTTTTCATTAAGAATGATTGAAAGTCCTCTGTTTCATTGAAAGACCATATTTTCCCTTGAAGTATTATACTCAGTTTGGCTGGGTAGGTGATTCTTGGTTTGAGTCCTAGTTCCTTTGCCTTCTGGAATATCCTATTCTACACCCTTCGATCCCTTAATGTAGAAGCTGCTAGATCTTGAGATATCCTGATTGTATTTCCACAGTATTGGAATTGTTTCTTTCTAGCTGCTTGCAAGATTTTTTCCTTGAGCTGGGAGTTCTGGAATTTGGCCACAATGTTCCTAGGAGTTTCTCTTTTTGGATCTCTTTCAGGTGGTGATCGATGGTTTCTTTCAATACTTATTTTGCCCTCTGGTTCTAGAATATCAGGGCAGTTTTCCTTGATAATTTCATGGAAGATGATGTCTAGGCTCTTTTTCTGATCATGAGTTTCAGGTAGTCCCATAATTTTTAAATTGTCTCTCCTGGATCTATTTTCCAGGTCAGTTGTTTTTCCCATGAGATATTTCACATTCTCTTCCATTTTTTCATTCTTTTGGTTTTGTTTGGTGATTTCTTGGTTTCTCGTAAAGTCATTAGACTCCATCTGTTCCATTCTAATTTTGAGAGAACTATTAAATTCAGTGAGCTTTTGAGCCTCTTTTTCCATTTGGCTCATTCTGCTTTTGAAAGCATTCTTCTCCTCATTGGCTTTTTGAACCTCTTTTGCCAATTGAGTGAGCCTATTTTTCAAGGTGTTAATTTCCTCAGCATTTTTTTGGGTCTCCTTTACCAAGGTATTGACCTGTTTTTCATACTTTTCTTGCATCTGTGTCATTTCTCTTCCCAGTTTTTCCTCCACCTGTCTAACTTGCTTTTCAAAATCCTTTTTGAGCTCTTCCAAGGCCTGAGCCCACCCGCCACCCCCCCTGGGGTGTCTGGGGTACTGAGGCCCCGCCCTCCACGTCTTTCCTGATGGCAAGAATACGTCCTCGTCCTCGCCATCAGATCCGAAGGTCGGGATCATTTGCATTTGTTGGAAAAAACTCTCTATAGTCTTATTTTTCTTCCCTTTTCTAGGCATTTTCCCAGCCAGTTACTTGACTTCTGAGATTCCTGTCCACCCCCGCCTGGATCCGCCCAGCTAGTGCTTGGCCTCTGAGATTCAAATTGGCGCTGGGGTGAGGGCAGAGCCACCTCCCAGGCTGAGTTCCCTCAGGGGCTTTATGCAGAGACTTTCAGGAATGGAGCGGGTGGGGGCGGGGTGGGGGGCCCGCCTCCTGGGCTCAGTTTCGTCAGGGGCTTAATACAGAGGCCTTCAGTAATAGAGCGGGGTGGGGGCATGGCCGTCTCCCAGGATCAGCTCCCTCAGGTTACAAAGACTTTCAGTAATGAAGATCCTGCCTGCTGCCGCTGCTGCCTCACCCTCCGCCCACTCCTCTGCCTCCCGCCGCTTCCTGCCCCCATCTCTGCCGCCGCTGCTTCCTCCCGAGGGGGCCCGAGTCACGGAGATACTCAGCTCCCCTCCCCTAGCCCAGCTTTCTCTCTCACTGACCTGTAGCTTCTGTGGGCGGAGGGACTTTCCTGGCTGCCGGGGCTTCCGTCGGAGCTTCCGTCTCTGAAGCCTGCTCAGGTCAGCTTCTCTGGGGCCGCAGCCAGGGCAGCGTTGGGGTGGGGTCCACTTTCCGGGGGCGACGGACCCCGGGGACGGCTCTCCAGGGCTCACTGGAACAGAAATCTCTTCCCCTATATTTATGCACCCCCTGCAGTGATTCAGAATTTATGGGGATCTCTTTTTACCTTAATTCTATGGGTTGTGGGTTCGGAGCTCGTAAACGTGCGTCCTTCTACTCCGCCATCTTGGCTCCGCCCCCAATAATTCTGATTCTAAGAGGCAAATTAGACCTCATAGTTTCTGCTGAGATTTGGTGGAACAGAAGCCAAGATTGGCGAATGGTTCTAGAAGAATCTATTCCTTTCTAAAGAAACAGAATAAAAGGAATGGTGGGAGACAAACAGCAATTTGCAATAAAAATCTATCCTTATGGCAGGCAATCTAGGCACCAGAGTCAGAGAAATCTGGATAGCATTTGGGTGAATATAAGCAGAGGGAGAAACAGAAGCAATATTGTCATGGAGGTGGACTGAAGATTACCTGGATAAAAGGAGGAAATAGATGAGGATTTGGAAAAACATATCACAAACATGGTATCAAAGCATTTACTATTAATAATAGTGAATGTCAATTGCCTCATTTTCTGCTGAAACTCTTTCTCCTACAATGGCGGAGGATCTAACAAATTTTTGGCTTTACTTAAAGATAAATTACATCATTCAAAACTTGTAGGAAGGGAAGAGGGAAATTGATATTTTGAAAATGAATGAGTCAGAGCAACAGTTGGTACTTGATGCTTGGTAGCTTTGGTACTCACACCCCATCAGATCCCTAGTAGACTCTGTCCCGTTGATTGGAGTGCTGAAAGGTAGAGCAAAAACATCTCCCAAAGCCTCCATAAAAAGCAACCCATCCAACTCTTCATTTTCTTTCAGCTTCACTCTTTGGATTCTACTCCATTATCATCATGGTCACATCTAGTGCTTTCTCCTCACCCACCCCCTTTTTAGCTTCCTTTTTTTTGTTGTTATTTTCTTCTCCAATTAGGGGCCATCTTTCCTTTTCTTATTTGTATTCTCAGTGATAAATACAGTACCAGGCACGTAGGAAGTGCCTGATAAATGTGTATCCTATTGGATTATATTAGCTGCTGAAGTAGAAATGATGTGACCACAGTGAAGAAGTGACCCTTCCATCTTCTATCCAACTGGTAACCAACTTGGGTTTTTGGAAGTCGTGTACAGAAGAATGTGGCAGAGGCAGGTAATTTGAAGATAGATACAAAAAACATGATGTGGTTCTACAAGAATAGTATTAGGAGTACCAAAACTCAATACTATTTGGAGATGGCCAACGCAGGAATTCATTTTGCTTTGCTGTTGCTCAGTCAAGTCTGACTCTGAAGCTGCATTTGAGGTTTTCCTGGCAAAGATACTGAAGTGGTTTGACATTTTTTTCTCCAGCTTATTTTACAAATGAGGCAACTGAGGCAAGCATGGATGACTTGTCCAGGGTCCCCCAGTTAGTAAGTGTCTGAGGCTGGATTTGAATTCAAGCCTTCCTGACTCCAGGTCCAGCCCTCTATTCACTGCAGCAATTAGTGATCCCTGCCCACTTTGCTTTACTATCCATATTTGTGATGGACTTTATTTTTCTTGCTTTCTTAATGAATGGAGGAGAGATGGGAGAGAGATTAGAAATAAAAATAAAATTAAATTAAATTACTTTTAAAAAACTCAGTACAGTAGGGCTAAGGTGGATCATGAATGTTTAGGATGGTGAAAATGATATTTATTTATACAGTGTTTTCAAGTTTGAAAAGTTCCTTACATATACTGACTGACTGGGTCCTCACAGCAACAGTGAAGTAGTTACTATTCTTATGCCCATTTTATAACTGAGAAATCTGATGTTCTTCAGAATTAAGCCACTTGCCTGTGGTTCTAGGGTTTGAGGCAGAATTTGTCCTCAGGTCTTCCCAACTCTAGGTCACGTTCTCTAACCACCGTATCACCAGTTGCACGAATAAAGCCTTTATTAGACACTTCCCACAAGCCAAGCACTGTCCCAAGGGTGGGGGTTGCTAATGTGAGCAAACAAGTAGATTCTGCCTTCAAGGAACTCCCATTTTAATGGGGAGATGGCAAGGGGAGGGCGAAGCTAGAGTTGATGACTGGAGAACAGCCTGTGTGGTGTGGAGATGTTGGGGAAATGGTGGGGAAGCCTGATTCTGGGCACATTAAAGTGAAGGCTCATTTATCAGAGCCTGACAACACAGGGGCCAAAGGTGAGGTTTGGGTGGGAAGACACTGAGGACAGGCCCACCGTTCAGGTGAATGGACCACAGAAACAAGTCAAAACCACTCCATCTTACTTTGCTTCTGCTTTTCTGCTAAGGAGAACGATACTTAGAATGGAGAGAAAGGCAGTTGAAATGAAAGCTAAATAAGAGAGAACCTGGAGGCACCTAGTTCATCCGAATCATCCCAGGGTACTGAGAAAATTGGTAGCTATCGCTGAGTCGCTGTCTGTGACTTTTGAAAGACCTTGAAGAATAAGTAGAGCAAATGTTTCCATTTCCAAAAAAGGGAAGGGAGTAGAGTTTGCAAATTTGACACCAGTGAGCTTGACTTTCATTCCTGATAAAATTCTATAATATGATCAAAGTGATTGTGAACCTCTCGAAAGAAAAAATGGTGATCATAAAGAGCCAGGATGATTTCATTAAGAAAAGTCATGCCAGACAATTCTCATTTTCTTTTTTTTAACAAAGCTCCTGGATTTGTAGATCAGGGAAATGCAGTAGCTTTAGGTTACCTAGAGTTCAGTCAAGCATTAAACAATGTCTCTTGTGTTATTCTTACAGATAAGCTTAAGAGTCGTAGGCTGGATAATAGTATAGATAAAACTGGGACAGCTAGGTGGCACAGTGGATGGATCACTGGGCTTGGCATCAGGAAGACTCATCTTTATGAATACAAATCTGACCTTAGACACTTACTAACTGTGTGACCCTGGGCAAGTCACCTCACCCTATTTGCCTCCCTTTTCTCATCAGTAAAATGAACTGGAGAAGGAAATGGCAAACCACTCCAGAATCTTTGCCAAGAATATTCCAAATGGGGTCATAGAGTCAGACACAACTGAACAACAAAAACTGTCAAAGTTGGACCTGATTTTATAACTAATCCCAAAGAGAAGACAATAATAGTCGATCAACATCAAGTTAGAGGAGGTGTCTCTAGGGTAGTTAACCAAGATATCCTTCCTTGGTCCTGTGCTGTTTAGTACTTTTATCAATGACTCGTATAAAGGCATCAGTGACATACTTAACACATTTGTAGATGACAGGAAGCTGGGAGGGATAGCTAACACACTGAATGGCAGGACCAGGATCCAAAAGACATTTTGACAGATTAGAACAATGCTTGATCATATCGGGAGTATTGTGTTCAATGCTTGGAGTCAGGTTTTTTTTGTTTTTGCTTTTTGGAAGGACACAGTCTAGATAAAGAATACCCAGAGGACATTGACCAGGATGGTGAGGGAACTTAAGACTGTAACTCATGAACATCTATTGAAACAATTGAGGGTGGAGCTCTAGAGAAGAGAAGGCAATGGAGTGATGAGAGCTGCTTTGAAGTATTTGGAAGGCTGCCATATGAAAGAGGAGTTTGACTTGTTCTGCTTGACCATGGAGAGAGCTAACAGCACCGGGGAGAAGTTGCACAGAGGTATGGTTAGTCGTGATGTAAGCAAAGACTTCCTGATATTAGAGCTATCCAAAAGGGGAATGGGATGCTTCAGGAGGCAATGCATTGTTGCTTTAAAGTCTTCAGGCAAGAACTTGATGAGCTCTTCTTGTGAATTTTTGGTCCTTGTAGATTGGGCTGAGAGGTTCCCTCTGGAAATTCTATGATTCTGTGATGCTGACACACACAAGCCACCATATTGGAAAGAACTTAGCTAACGCATGCTGTTCTTTCAATAAAGTTACACTAGTAGACAAAATAATGGCTCTGTATCACTACAATAAATGGAATAAATGACCCTGTTGGTTGTTCTTTCAATAGAGTTGCATTATTAGACAAAACAATGGCTCTGTATCACTGTAATAAATGGAATAAATGACCCTGTTGGGACTAATTGGTACCAATGTCCAACTGTACTATAATTGGAACCATTGAGTGTATGTGATAGTGAACAAGCTTTACTGAGTATGTTTTTCAAGTCATGCTTCAGGAAGATCTGAGTTCAAATCTACCCTAAAACACATACCAGCTGTGTTTGTGTTTGTGCTGGGCGAGTCATTAACCTCTGTTTGTCTAATGGTTCTCATCTTTATAATTACAATAGCTTCTACCTCCCAGGACTATCGTGAAGATTTTGTAAAGTAATATGCAAACTTAAAGCACTATATAAATTCTAGCTTTTTTATTTGTATTTTTAAATTTTTATTATTTTATTTTTATTATTACCAGAAGAAGTCACCTTTTAATTTTTGATAAGTGAGAAATATGAGGCATAATTTACCCATAAGTGAATGCCTAGACCAAGGTCAACATGACAGAGTCAGGATTTGAATTGAGAATCCCAGATCCATGGCTTAGCTCAGCAAACACACTGATTGATTAATTTCTGACAAGTTTGGTCAATGATCATGCAAATATTCAAATATCACTACAGTTTCTCAAATGTGTGTGTGTCTTAAAGGGAGAACCAAGCAAAGTCTTAGTGCCCTCACTTTTGCTCCGATTCTTGTTGTCATCAATTAGCCTGAACATTGCTCTGATATGCTAATTTTTAGCACAAAGAAAAAATTGATTTATTTCAGGGTTGATATATCTTAGCATTAAAGTGGAAATAATTTCATTGAAAATGTGAAAAATGAGCATTCACCTTAACAATTGAATGAATGGCTTGACATTTGTGAGACTAAAATATTCAATATATAAAAGAATTTTCATATTGAAAAATAAATCATTAGTCTAGCTATTTCTAAGCTCGATTTTTAAAAAGTTGGATATGTCATTAATACATTTTTCCTTTATTTTCAATTGACTAGGGCAGCTTCTGTCATAGGAAAGGAGGCAATTGTTTCCCCTGACACTTGACAGATTCACATTCATAATTCTCCCTCCCTTTCCTTACTTTCTCACCAGGCTAAGATTTGACCCATAATGAGCAGAAGCAATAAGAGAGAGAGAGATTGAGTCACGTATCTGATGTGGTCCACAGATAGCAGACCCCAGGCATATCAGAAATATTCCTCATGTCTCACAGCTCTTCTCAGATCTGAATGTATACACACTGGAGGCAAGCAGGGCAAAAGAATTCAAATCCACACTGACTGTGGATTTTTGCCTTGCAAATGAATTTGGATTTTGATTTGGCTGTGCATTAAACAAATGGATTTGCATTCATCTCTACAAAGCATCAATTCTTTCCCAGGCCAAGCATTTTGATGGATCCAGATGACAAGACAGCTGGAGTTTTTTATTTGCTTGGCTTTTTAAAAGAGATTAGTCAGAAATCCATTTGAAACATCTGGGTCTTCAAAAGTGAAAAATTTTGAAACAATATTCCTGAAATCTTGAGATCTATTCAAGTTAGATACAGCGGAAAGAGCACTAGAATGGAAAGACTTTTTAATTTCAGTGGGCCTTACTATCCTTATCTGTAAAATGGAGACAGTATCACTTGCACTACTTACTTTGCATAACTGTTTTAAGGAGCTTTACAAACTGTAAAATGCTATAAAATTCTGCACTAGCATTATCCTAAGGTAAAAGATCTGGGTTATTTTTATGCAGTGTAGGAGTAAGCTTTCTCAAAGATGGCAGTAGAAGGAGCATCATGCTGGTATATGCATGCTTATATATGCATTTTACTGGAAACAGAAGATATGCTCTGAATGATATTGTAACAGGAAGAAACTTAAGACCAAACCTCACTGGGTCTCCTAAACTCTCCTCTGGATCTTCTCCTAATCCTTCCCGAGGCACTCTCTTGAATTACCAAATGTTCTCTCACTAGTCTAATGTAGTACATAGAGACTGTTCTCTGAGGCAGGTAGACCTGGGCTCAGATTTGTCCTCTGACCCCTTATTGACTGAGGGACTCTCAGTAAGGCGCTTTAAGTCACTCTACGCTATGTTGCAGAGTAGGTGCCTACTTGCCCTTGTAGAAGGGAGTTCCCAGGTCCAGTCCTTATCCGCACCCCTCCCTATCAATGCTGCCTACCACCAGACTACCCGTGTTCTCTAAATAATCTAGTGGAAGTTTGTCAGCCATTAGTTTGCAATCACCATTGCCATTCCTGCCAGAGACGAGAGTGCCCAAGGACAGTAACTCCTGCATAACGCCTGTGGTCATTCTCTGTCTCTAACACCCTAATGAATAGATGGAAAAACCATTGAGGATGTACTTGACTATGTGCAAAACACTGAGCTAAGGAGTAGAAGGAAGGTGAAGACTCACTGGAAAAAGAAAGACATTCTCTTCTCCCTAGCTCTTCTGAAGAAACCCAGGGCCTGGAGATGACGGCTTCTGTTTCCTACCCCTCTAAGATATTCCTGGATATGACGACATATCTATTTTCTTTATGTCCCAGAAGTCTTTGGAAAATGTCAGTTTCTTTACCCAAATTCCCTGAGTCCTCCATCATTTTTGAAAACTAGAATTTGGAGGGAATAGGAGGGAAGGAAATCCAGTGTCTCAAGACCTCAGAGTTTAATGGCTATAAAGTCAGTAAAAGTGTCCTCATTTGGAGATATTTAAGGAGAGGGATTGAATCTAAATCTCAGGGAATTATCCTGGCTCTTTAAAAGGACTAGCGAGGCCATGTGTGGAATACTGTGCAAGTTTAAGTCACCTTATTATAACAGGATATTACAGAAATGGAGAAGGTACAGCAGAGGGCAGTGAGTACCACACAGGACCTTAAGGATCTTAGCTATTCAGAGTGGTAGTCTTTGGCAAAGAAGAGATTAAGTGGGAACCTCATTAAAGTATATACAATTCTGAGGGGAATAGAGAGGATAATTGTTTCAAGGCTATTTGAGCTAGTGTCAAACACAAGAACTGGGGTTAGTAACTTGAGCTACGGGAGTGAATTTAGGCAGACAGGCTTTCTTTCCTTTGGAAGAAAATGACAGAAAGCACATACCAAAGATGACAAAAATAAGAATGCTACAATTTCTGTTGGAGAAAACAAGTCATTATTCAAATTTGGTACAATTATTTGACATAGCCAGGGTGATGGTGTTGGCTTCCCCTTTGAAAAATGATCTCATAGAATTCTAATAAGCAGGAGTTATAGTGTTTATCATTTTTAAGAATTTAGGAGGTAAATTGTTAGCTCCAGAGAAGGGATAAATGATTAAGAGCTTCTTGGCTTCTCCTTACCTCAAAGGCCTTAGTTTCTTGAGCTGAAACTGCCAGAATGCCATATTACCATTCATTGTCACATACCACCTGCCGTTCCTGGCGGAATACCTACTTTCCATCACGCTATTTAACTTTCTCAAAATGATTTCCAGTGTGCTAGTTACCACTTTACTAGGTAAGATATGTTTTCTGGAAAACAAATACAGAGTATTTTAAAGTATTGATCGCAAGCAGTGGGCTGTTCCAACGTGACCTTCAGGAATGGCATTTAGCAGGGCTGAAAATGTAAAATGGATGTGGAGGATCTTTGCCGTTGGCTCAGATAGGGAAATGCTGAATCTGTTTTGTTTAAAGGAAATGAAAGGGAGCTAGAGATCATATGAATTCAGCAGTTTGGGATCCAGAATTCACCTTTCCCACCCGACAATGGACACTCTCATTAACACTGTTCTGCCTGCTGAGAAAGTCATTTAAGCTGAGAGAATACTGAGCCTATTGGATAATGCTCAGACCAAAAAATTGGACATCTGATAGATAGAAGGAGCTTCAATGACACTTAAACATCAGGGAATGGTGCCTATTTTAATCTGTTCCCTTTCCCCCTTTAAAAAGAGGAAGGTGCTAAGTTCCATTAAGATGATAGATTCGGTAAAACTTCAGCCTTGTTCTAATGGTCCTGCAGGAACTTCATTCAAGTAGTCTTGTATTGATTGGCCTGGCAGATACACCAGAAGAGGGTTCATTATAAAAAGGATTTAAGTGAGAAACATTGGCCTACTCAAACTACTTAGACTGGGTTTTTTTTCTAGCTCTTATTTCACTTTCTGCAATTTTTCTCATGAATTGCTAAATAAATGATGAAAAATTATCTTGGAAAAACCCTAAAAGCCTACCAATGGTATGCTTTAGCAGTGCTGACCTTATTTCACTGTTATTTTAACCACTAGGTGGTGTCGCTAGCCATTAACCTGATCCTATTCATCAAATGAGAAATATAAAGTGCTGGCACAGTTCCTGGCACATAGTAGGCACTTAATAAATGTTTGTTCCTATCTCCATCGAAAGAAATTGAGCACTGGGATGTTTCATGCATTTCCTGGAAGTTAGAAATTCCACCCCATTGAGCTGGGGAAATGTCAAGCTTTCTCAGAGAGTAGATGACCTTACCCTATTTCTGCTTCTTTCTGGGTGGCCAAATTCACACATTAGTCAAAGGGGTTCAGTTAGTGTAGATTTATGAAATACAATAACTTTGAGCCCCCACTTACTAGGAGCCCTGTTCCCTTTCTAGTTATGCTATATTTTACTGAGTCCTGGTCACCTGACCTTGATATAATGGAGTTGGTCCTCCCACAGAAACAGGCAGGCTTGCTTGGGCTCTCTCTGCCCCTCTCTCTGTCTCTATATTTATATCTACGCACACACACCTATGTATATGTATATATTTTTATATAGTGTTTTATTTCTTCACATAGAATCAATAAAAGGAATAAACAATATATAGAACCAGATAACCCCCCAAAAGTACATAGGCATGTTCCAAACCTAGGAATTCCAAGAAAGACGTCAATTATTTAGTCTCACATGACCATCGTTCCTATTAATGGGTAAAGGAGTGTACATGCATACAACAGAGTTCAGAAATAATGCTGGATGGTTCACAGCATCCATTAGGGCCAGTTGCTAGATAAAAGTCTTAGGAACTTAGATTCTAGGACTTGGGTTTAGATGTGGCTCACACCCTTCTCTAAGGAAGATTTTTAATTCCTGACTCTCAGAGTGCACAATATTAGGGCCACAAGGCTAGCTACTCTGCTCTCCTCAGAGAGAAGGTATGTGGCTGGAATTATATCTATTTACCTGGCTAAATATAATTAGTCTAGGGGAAATAATATTTTAGGCCCAACCCATTCTCTTGATCACTCTTATTTGGTGCTCCAAGATTTATCTGAAGGCTTGACTTCCTAGTTTTCTTCAAGGAGATTGTAAGGGGCAGCATGGGAGCAGAGAGGTGCGGAGGTGAGGCCCAGAGACAGTAAGAAACATCCAGTGGTAGCACAAGGGAAGTCAGCCCCCAGCCACATAGCAGCAAGTAAGGCAGGATTGAAAACTCTCTAGTAGACACAGCTCACTAACGCAGGTCTTGGTTTCCTCATTGTCTCCTTCCCTACCCTGGGTTTCCACAAAATGATATCTCATTTGTATGATAAAAGAAGCCATTATGTAGGCGCTTGGGACTTTTTGGGGAAAAATGTATTGTAGACTTTTCCTTTGAAGTTAATCTTACAAAATATCTTATAATACTTACTCAATCTAACTTTGATACTCATTCAAAGATTAGCATTTTCTTTTTTTAAATAACATTTTCCCAATTACACGTAAAAAATTTTTGACATTTGTTTTTTTTAAAAAAATTTCAAGTTCCAAATTCTCTCCCTACCTCCCTCCCTCCCTCCCTGGGACAGCAAGCAATTTGATATAGATTATACATGTACAATCATGCAAAATATATTTCCATGTTAGTCATGTTGGGAAAGAAAACACAGACCAAAAATAAAACATGAAAAAATAAAGTGATAAATAGTATCCTTTAATCTGAATTCAGACTCCATAAGTTCTTTCTGTGGAAGTGGATAGCATTTTTCATCATGAATCCTTTAGAATTGTCTTGGATTATCGAATTGCTGAGAATTCATTCACAGTTGATTATCATACAATATTACTGGTACTGTGTACAATGGTCTCCTCATTCTGCTTACTTCATTTCATGTAAGTCTTCCCAGCTTTTTCTGAAAGCAATTTTCTTATCATTTCTTATAGCACAATAGTATTTAATTATAATCACATACCACAACTTGTTCAGCCATTGCCCAATTGATGGGCATCCCCTCAATTTCCTATTTTTTGCCATTACCAAAAGAGCTGGTATAAATATTTACACATATACTACACACACAGATACACACACATGTACATATATATTTACATAATATATGTCTTTCTCCTTTTTAAAAAATTTCTTTTTTTTTAATGTTCTACAATCATTACCACAAAATTAAGATTTTAACCTCCCCCACACCTACCCCCCACTACCTCCCTCCCTCCCCAAGATGGCATACAATTCTGTATAGGTTCTACATATACTTTCCTATTGAATACATTTTCATTATAGTCATGCTATGTAGACAAACTAAAATAAATGGAAGAAATCATATACCAAATCAAAACATAATACATAAACACACTCACACACAAACATGATCCGCTACATTCTGTGAATGAATTCCATAGTTCTTTCTCTGAGTGTGGAAGGCATTTTGCCTTGGAAAACTGTTGGGATTTTTTTTTTTATAAGTTCTTGTGTTATTACAAAGCTCCAAGTCTATCAGAAAAAACTCTCGCACACTGTGGTCGTTGCTGTGCACAAAGTTCTCCTGGTTCTGCTCCTTTCACTCAGCATCAGATCATATAAGTCCTTCCAGGTCTCCCTGAAGTCTTCTTGTTCATCATTTCTTTTTATTTATTTATTTATTTGTTTGTTTGTTTATTTATTAATAAAAATTTCTTTATTTAACTTTTTACATTCATTTTCACAAAATTTTGGGTTCCAAATTTTCTCCCCTTTATCCCCTCCCCCCACCCCAATACACCAAGCAATCTAATTTTCCCTATCTCCAATCTGCCCTCTCTTCTATCATCCCTCCCTTCTCTTGTCCCCATCTTCTCTTTTGTCCTGTAGGGCCAGATGACTTTCTATTCCTCATTAACTGTATGTCTTATTTCCTAGTAGCAACAACAATACGAAACAGTTGTTCCTAAAACTTTGAGTTCCAAATTCTCCCCATCCCTCCCTCCCCACCCATTCCCTTTGGGAAGGCAGGCAATTCAATATAGGCCATATCTGTGTAGTTTTGCAAATGACTTCGATAATAGTCATGTTGTGTAAGACTAACTGAATTACCCTCCATCCTATCCTGCCCCTCATTGTTTCTATTGTCTTTTGATCCTGTCCCTCCCCAAGAGTGTTGACTTCAAATTGCTCCCTCCTCCCATTGCCCTTCCTTCCATCATCCCCCACCCTTGCTTATCTCCTTCTCCCCCACTTTCCTATACTGTAAGATAGGTTTTCATACCAAAATGAGTGTGCATTTTATTCCTTCCTTTAGTCAAATGTGATGAGGGTGAACTTCTTGGTTTTTTTCTCAGCTCTCCTCTTTTTCCCTCCACTAAAAAGTCTCATGCTTGCCTCTTGAATGACATATAATTTACCCCCATTCCATTTCACCCTCTTTCCTCCCACTACATTTCTCTCTCACCATTTACCTTAATTTCTTTTAAGATATGGTCCCATCCTATTCAATTCACTCTGTGCTCTCTGTCTCTGTATGTGCGTGCATGTGTGTATGTGTGTGCATGCACACGTGTACATGTGTGTGTGTGTATGTGTGTGTGATCCCACCAACTACCCAGATACTGAAAAGTTTTAAGAGTTACAAATATTGTCTTTCCATGTAGGAATGTAAACAGTTCACTTTTGGTAAGTCCCTTATGACTTCTCTTTGCTGTTTACTTTTTCATGCTTCTTCTCATTCTTGTGTTTGAAAGTCAGATTTTCTTTCAAGAATGCTTGAAATTCCTCTGTTTCATTGAAAGACCATATTTTCCCCTGAAGTATTATACTCAGTTTAGCTGGGTAGGTGATTCTTGGTTTGAGTCCTAGTTCCTTTGACTTCTGGAATATCCTATTCCACGCCCTTTGATCCCTTAATGTAGAAGCTGCTAGATCTTGAGTTATCCTGATTGTATTTCCACAATACTGGAATTGTTTCTTTCTAGCTGCTTGCAAGATTTTCTCCTTGACCTGGGAGTTCTGGAATTTGGCCACAATGTTCCTAGGAGTTTCTCTTTTTTGATTTCTTTCAGGTGGTGATCGATGGATTCTTTCAATACTTATTTTGCCCTCTGGTTGTAGAATCTCAGGGTAGTTTTCCTCGATAATTTCATGGAAGATGATGTCTAGGCTCTTTTTTTGATCATGAGTTTCAGGTAGTCCCATAATTTTTAAATTGTCTCTCCTGGATCTATTTTCCAGGTCAGTTGTTTTTCCCATGAGATATTTCACATTCTCTTCCATTTTTTCATTCTTTTGGTTTCGTTTGGTGATTTCTTGGTTTCTCGTAAAGTCATTAGACTCCATCTGTTCCATTCTAATTTTGAGAGAACTATTCTCTTCAGTGAGCTTTTGAACTTCTTTTTCCATTTGGCTAATTCTGCTTTTTAAAGCATTGTTCTCCTCATTGGCTTTTTGAACCTCTTTTGCCAATTGAGTGAGCCTATTTTTCAATTTCTTCAGCATTTTTTTGGGTCTCCTTTAGCAGGGTATTGACCCGTTTTTCATGCTTTTCTTGCATCTCTCTCATTTCTCTTTCCAGTTTTTCCTCCACCTGTCTAACTTGCTTTTCAAAATCCTTTTTGAGCTCTTCCATGGCCTGAGTCCACCCGACATCCCCCTGGGATGTCTGGGATACAGAGGCCCCACCCTCCACGTCTTTCCCTGATGGTAAGAATATTTCCTCGTCATCAGAATTTGAAGGCGGGAACATTTGCACCTGCTCAAATAAGCCCTCTATAGTCTTATTTTTCTTCCCTTTTCTGGGCATTTTCCCAGCCAGTTACTTGACTTCTGAGATTCCTGTCCACCCCTGCCTAGATCCGCCCAGCTAGTGGTTGGGGTCTGAGATTCAAATGGGCTTTCTGCGGCAGGCGTGGCTGCTATTCAATGTGAGCTTAAGTTCTGGTGCTCTGGTGGGGGCAGGGCCATCTCCCAGGCTCAGCTCCCTCAGGGGGTTTATGCAGAGGCCTGAACTTCTGCCTGCTGCTCGAGGAGTCCCGGGCCGCCACCACTGCCTCTGCCACTGCCCCTGCCTCTGCCTCCGCAGCTTTCTGCCCCTGCCTCTGCCGCTGCCTCCCAAGGGGGCCCGAGCCACGGAGACACCCCGCTCCCCTCTCAGCCAGCCCATACATCTCTCTTACTGACCTGTAGCATCTGTGGGTGGAGGGACCTTCCCGGCCGCCGGAGGTTGCGTCCCTGAAACCTGCTCGGATCTGCTCCTCTGGGGCCACGGCCAGGGCAGTCCTGGGGTGGGCTCCACTTTCCGGGGCACGACGGACCCTGGGGACGGCTCTCCAGGGCTCTCTGGAACGGAAATCTCTTCCACTGTGTTTCTGCACACCCTGCAGTGATCCAGAATTTGTGGGGAGCTCTTCTTACATTAAATCCATGGGCTGTGGGTTTGGAGCTAGCATATGTGAGTCTTTCTACTCTGCCATCTTGACTCCACCCTTGTTCATCATTTCTTATGGCACAATAGTACTCCATTACATTCCTATACCATAATTTATTCAGCCATTCCCCAATTGATGGGCATCCCCTTGACTTCCAGTTTTTAGCAACTACAAAGAGTGCTGCTATAAATATTTTTGTACTTGTGGGACCCTTTCCCATTTTTATGATCTCTTGGGGATACAGTCCTAGTAGCGATATTGCTGGATCAAAGGATATGCACATTTTTGTAACCCTTTGGGCATAGTTTCAAACCATTCTCCAGAATGGTTGGATGAGCTCACAGCTCCACCAACAATGAATTAGTGTTCCAACCCTCCCACATCCTCTCCAGCATTTGTCATTTTCTTGGTCTGTCATGTTTCCCAATCTTATAGGCATGATGTGGTACCTCAGAGTTGTTTTGATTTGCATCTCTCTAATCAATAGTGATTTAGAGAACTTTTTCATATGATTATAGATATCTTTAATTTCTTCCTCTGAAAATTGCCTGTTCATGTCCTTTGACCATTTATCAATTGGGGAATTACTTGTATAGTTATAGATTGACTCAGTTCTCTATCTATTCTAGAAATGAGGCCTTTATCCCCGAGCTTAGCCATAAAAATTCTTTCCCAATTTACTACATCCCTCCGAATATTGGTTGCATTGGGTTTGGTTGTGCAAAAACTTTTCAGTTCAATGTAATCAAAATTATCCATCTTGCATTTCATAATGCTTTCTCTCTCTTCTTTAGTAAAAAAATCTTCCCTTCTCCATAAATCTGATAAATACACTATTCCTTGCTCCTCAAATTTGTTCATGGTATCAATCTTTATACCTACATCATGTACCCATTTGGACTTTATTCTTGTGTGTGGTGTGTGGTGTCAGGCATGGGTCTATGCCTAGTTTCTGCCACACTGTTATCCAGTTTTCCCAGCAATTTTTGTCAAACAGTGAGTTCTTATCCCAGAAGTTGGGGTCCTTGGGTTTATCAAACAGGAGGTTGCTATATTCCTTGCCTACTGTGTCTTGAGTGCCAAGTCTATTCCACTTGTCTACCCCTCTGTTTCTTAGTCAATACCAAGTGGTTTTGATAATTGCTACTTTATAGTACAATTTGAGGTCTGGTAGTGCTAGACCACCTTCCCAAGCATTTTTTCATTAGTCCTTTTGACATTCTGGATCTTTTGTTCTTCCAAATGAATTTTGATATTATTTTATCCAGCTCTAGAAAGTAATTATCTGATAATTTAATTGGTATGTCACTAAATAAGTAAATTAATTTAGGTAGATCCTTCTCCTTTTTAAAAATCTCTTTGGGGTAAAGACTTAGTAGTGGTATTGGTGGGTCAAAGGGCTATGCACAGGTTTGAAGCTCTTTGGACATAGTTTCGAATTGCTCTTCAGAAGAATTGGATCAGTTCGCAACTCTACCAACAGTGTATTAGAATCTCAATTTTCCCACATTCCCTCCACAATTTATTGTTTTTCTTTTCTGTCATATTAGCAAGTTTGATAGATATGAGGTGATATCTCAGAGTTGTTTTATTTGCATTTCTCTAATCAATAGTGATTTAGAGAATTTTTTTTATATGACTACAGATAGCTTTGATTTCTTCAAGAACTAACAGTGATCTCACAAGGTGGACCCTTTGGCATTCATAAAATAAAAGTCCTTGTTGTCTAAAGGAAACTAGACTAGAAGATATTGAAAGGATGGGAAGAAATTTGTCCTCAAACTTCGTTATTATTCAATAGTTTTCAGTCATGTCTGACTCTTGGTGACCCCATTTGGGGTTTTCCTGGCAAAGATCCTGGAGTAATTTGCCATTTCCTTCTTCAGTTCATATGACAGATGAGGAAACTGAGGCCAACACGGTTAAGTGACTTGCTCAGGGTCACATAGCTAGTAAGTATCTGAGGTTGAATTTGAACTCGGGTCTTCCTGACTCCAAGCCCAGCACAGTGCCACCTGATTGCCCAGATGAGACAGGTATTTTTTCCAGATGATCCATGTAATAATTGTTTTCCTTAATTAGGCATATTTGTTACTAGGGCTTGGTTTTTATTTTTTTTCAAATAGGAGAGAAAGGAGAAGGAAGAGAAAATAAGATTTTTGTTAATTAAGAAATTCAATTTTAGAAAAGATTATGGAGTGTTAGATTTTTTTTCCTGAGAAACTACTAATATTCATTGTATGGGCATAATTTACCCAGTGCCCTTAACTGTTTCAAGAGAAACAAGAGGGGCAAGAGATCATGGAGGGGCATTGGTTAGTTCATAGCCTTATCACTTTAGATCTGGAAAGGAATCCTAAAGACTGATGAGTCTCAGTTAACACCCTCATTTAGCAGATGAGGAAACTGATGAACAGAGAGGTTAGGTTACTTGCCTAGGGTCACACAGTTAGTAAGTGTCTGAGATATAACTCAAACTCAGGCTTTCCTGGCTCCAAGTTGAGTACTCTATCTACTATGTCACCTAGCTGCCTTTCAAGTTTTGTAGAGATAGTCCTATAAATAGTACAAATAAGCAGCTTCTTATACAACATTACCTTTAGGTTTCATGAGGTCAGGTGGTTATTGTGGCATAATAATACTTTTTTGGATGTGTATTTTTTTTTACTTTTTGATTTTTATGGGATAAAACAAGCATTTCTATAAGTAGAATAATAAAAAGATTGTACATGAAACTGAAAATTTATTATGTACAACTTGCTATTCCATATATATATTTATATGAAATTTGTATATATAAAAAATTTTCCTTTTTTTCCTTTCACCTTTACCCCCTGCCCATGGCTACCATTAAACACAAATATGCTTGTGTGCTTGTGTGCATGTGTGTGTGTGTGTAAAATTATTCTACACATGCTTCTATTTATCAGTTCTTTCCCTGGATGCAGAAGGTGTCTTTTTTCATTTGTCCTTTGTAGTTAATTTATAAAAGTCAAAATGACTCAGTCACTCCAAGTTATTTTAAAAACAATATTACTATTATTGTACACAGTGTTCTCTAGGTTCTGTTCATTTCACTCTTCATTATTTTATGCAAGTCTATCCATGTTTTTCTAAGATCATTGAGCTCATCATTTCTTATAACACAGTAGTATTGCATCACAATCATACACTACAACTTGTTCAGGCATTGCCCAATTGACAGGCATCCCTTCAATTTCTAGTTCGTTGCCATGACAAAAAGAGCTGCTATTAACATTTAGCACATACAGGTTCTTTTCCTTTCCTCCTAATCATCTTTGGAAATAGAGCAAAATGACACTTACTGGGGATGACTTATGGCGTGGGGGGGGGGGAGGGATATGCCTATACCTTCAAGTCAATTACCTGTGTCTTTTGCATAAAATTTTATACCCCCTCCCCCATTACTTAAAGACAAGTTCCTATAGCCATTCAAGCATGAATTTAGGGTATTTTAAAAATAGTTATAAAGCTACTGGTGAAAGGGGAATTGGAGAACCTCTTTTTTTTCCTCCTTTATTTTAATTATCTACAAGGAAACATGACACTAGGTGAACAGAATATCAAAACAGCTGCTTTTAGTTTTATCAAAATATCAAAATAGCTGCTTTTTATTTAAAACTTAGACATGAGTTTGAAAATGGACAGGTTTGCTCCCCTCCCCTCTTCTTCCTCACAAATATGCTACTCATTATTTGAGAGAGAATCTCTGGCACCATCCTCAAAAGAGGAGTCAAGTCCTAGAATAAAAAAGGTTAATGAGTTATAAGTAAAGACCAGATAGTTACTTAGAGTTAAGAAAACCAGTACTATTCATTAGGAAAACCAGAATCATTTTCAATGTGAAGAGGCGGTGTCCAAAGTGAGCTCTTTTTCAGTTGTTAGAGATGCAGAATAAAGATGAACTCTATTTCATGAGTTTGATTCCTTTAGAGTATTTTTAAAAATCTTTTAATAATTGCTTTGAGACACAAAGTTTCATATATGAAGACTGGTATTCTACCTGGCTTCCACAGCTGTGAGATATAGAATACTATAGAGTTTCGGGAACTGAAAATTAGTATTACCCAGAGGGCAATAGAGAAGAAACACATGGTAGGTACAAACAGGTTGCAAAACATAAAGAATTATGAAGGCAAGACAGGATAAAATATAACCCCAAAGAAATATGTAAGTGAAAAAATTTGGGCTGATCACATAGTGACCAAAAGAGACAAGTTATGGATGGGTGGCCGATGTACTCCACTCAATTGTTCCTTTATCAAGAGAAAATGAGGAAGGCTCTCTTCCCCAGTCTTGTCAGATGTCACCCCTCTGGTGAACTCATCAGAGAACATGAATGGAGAGTAGCACAGCCTGGACAGCCATGAAGGGCCATGATCTGTATCATTAGACAGAGGAGCCAAGAGGTTGAGACTGTAGAGTCAGGTGAGCATCTGAATATGAGCTTGTAAACTAAGAATGGAGGCTTTGGGAGAAACTTGCTATGTCTCCTTGTCCCTCTGAGGTAGATTAAGCCTCATGAAAGGAACCATAGTGTAGTGGAAAGAGCAGTGGAAAAGCCAAGTTCCAGCCCCAGCTACTTGATGTCATCCTTCATTAACTGCATGTACTCAGCCTCAGTTTATTCATTCATAAAATGGTGGTAATAATGCCTCTTTTGTTATTGGCGTTCAGTTGTTTCCACCATGTCCAATTCTGTGATCCCATTTAGGGCTTCCTGGCAAAGACACTGGAGAGGTTGGTCATTTACTGCTTCAGTTCATTTTGCAGATGAGGAAACAGAGGCAAACAAAATTTTGACTTGCTCTATTCACTGTACCATGTACCTGCTCTATCTCTATCAAGAAATTAGCCAACATGTAGTTATAAAGTGCCTACTTTGTACCAGGCAGCTAGATGACCCAGTGGATAGAGTCCGGAATCAGGAAGACTCATCTTTCTGAGTACAAATCTAGCCTCAGATATGTACTTGCTGTGTGACCCTGGGCAAGTCATTTAACCCTGTTTGCCTCAGTTTCCTCATCTGTAAAATGAGCTGGAGAAGGAAATGGCCAATCCCTTCATGGTCATGAAGAACTGGATGCAAACAAACAACATCAAAAAAACTAAAACCTAGGTCTTATGACTCCCTGTCCATTGTTCTTTAACTATATCATGGTTAGGGCAGCTAGGTGGTGCAGTGGATAGGAGGACCTGAGTTTAACTCTCACCTCAGACACTTGACACTCACTAGCTGTGTGACTTTGAGCAAGTCACTTAACCCCAACTGCCTCATCCTGGGTCATCTGCAGTCATCCTGATGAATATCTGGTCACTGGATCCAGATGGCTCTGGAGAAGTGAGGCTGGTGACCTGCACAGCCCTCCCTCACTCAAAACAAAGTCAAGTGCAAGTCATGTCATTATTTCTCTGATGGCATGGTCCTCTTCGGCAACAAAGGACGAACACACACATATCATGGTTACCTCTTTGACGGTTTTCCCTGCTTACTTGTGAGAGGGATGCTATGGTGATCTCATCATCTACTGAACAGTCATTGGGTGAACAGGTACCTAACCCCTTCTGGGGGTTACTGCTCTACTGAGACTGATGAATGTAAAGTCCATATCCAACTTCTGGTCAGTGCCCAACTAAATCACATGGGAGACATTACATATTTTCAAGGCATGAGTTGGAGGCAATGACTGATGTCTGCAAGAATGCTGATAGAAAGCTATAGGTGCATCTTCCACATTTTACTTTTGGTACTTGGACCACCCTTCCAGTGTGGAAATCAATCGCCATTCTATGAGAAAACTATGAGGACGAGTAAATAAAAACGAGTCTGAGAAGAGACTTTTCTTAAAATAGAAAAATAAAACCCAAGCCAGCACTCCAGGTGACAATTTACGGGCTTGCAAATGTTTTCAGAAGACTTTTTAGAGTTTTGTGTTGAATCTTTATGGAAGGTGTAAAATCCTTATAATGCCAGCATTTTATGAACAGTATCACTGGCAGCTGCTTTTACCCTGAGCCCTGCTTTCAGGAGATGTGGCTTTCCCTTCATTTATTCATATCTTTTCCAGTCCATCAAAAATAGACAAGATGTAACAGGACAGTCCATTTGCCCTATTCTTTTGGAGGAATAATTGCCAGAAGCACTTTCCGGTTGTCAAAGCCCCATCAATGTGACTCTTGAGCCAATCTCCGAGTTAAAGAGCTCACCGTTTCCATCTCTCTAAGCATTCCTCACCCGTGGCCCCCACGGCAAGGGGACTTGGGTCAGAGGGAGTGAGTCTTCAAGATTCAAGGCTATTCAAAGGGCAAAAACAGATGTGAGAAGGAGCAGAAGGGAAGTCTCAAAAACAAAAAAGTGTAGAAGGTCTTTCTCAAACATCAGACTTCTGAGAAGAGTAGAGGAGGCTGTAGTTTACAAGATATTCTGAACCATATGTATGCATTAATTAAAGGAATGGGAAGGAGGAGGAGGGGATCTCAGAAAATAACAAGGCTGCAGTGTATGCGTGCAATGATTTTTCATTCTGTTTCGCTTCAGCTCTGCCCCTGCAACAGAGGATCTAATCAATCTGCCGGCTATTAAGTTTGTTAATTGATAATGCATACTAATTAGGCTGTGCGCAGTTACTTAAGAGACTTTGCTAAGGTGATTGTAGGCACAAGTCCAAATGGAGTTTAAAGTATTCTGTGTGAGGTTAAAACCCATCAACCAGAATAGATGGATTTTATATTATAACAGAAGGCACAACATACCCATAAGTATTTAATGTATTGCACAGTTATCCATTATTACATATTTTAACTCTACAAAATAATTAAAAATGTAAAAACAGCTACTAAAAACTCTAACGAAATCACATTGGTGGTGGGGGGGGATGTTTGGAAGTGTCAATAAGAGAGTACTGTTTTCTCATCAAGGTAAATGTTTAATTTTCTCATTTGTGGTTGGGAGTAGTAATAGTTATCAGGGAAGAAGGCTCTGTTAAACTCCACATCTATCTACCCATAAGGATCTCTGGAGAAGCCAGCTAATTAGAAGGGCAGATCTCAGTGCCCTTTCACTGGGGGCAATACTTCATACGTTACAGGGTTGACCCATGGAAGCATGTCACTTGGCAACCCAATAAAAGCATGTTTATCAATAAGCATTGTACTTATTTGCTTCTCTGGCTCACTTTCTTTGAAATCTGCCACTTTTGAATAGCCTAATGTGGAAGTCCAACTCTTAGAATTAGAAAAAACTAATGCCCAAATGAGTACCAGGTTTGCTTCCTACTCTAAGAGGCTGGGAGGGTTTTAGTTCAGGTCTAAGGGGTACAGGTCTAGGACTCACTCCCTGGTATTATAGATCACTGGGAGGTCAGGATGGTGTCAGGCACAGCCTAGCCAAATCAGAGTCATTCTAGGATGAATCGATGGACTTAGTTCAGAAGGAATCGAACTTTTAGACTAGTCCTGAACTCTGATTGAACTCTTAGACTAGTCCTGAACTCTCCAGAGAGACTGGAAACTTCTTTATCCTTGGACCTCTCTAGACTGGGGAGACTCTGAACCTGAGTCAGGTTTTTGGGGCTATAGATTCTCATCCCCCTGGGGTTGGACCCAAATCAAGATCCTCTTCTGATAAAGAGGCAAAGTGATAAAAACCGATTTTTTATTTGATTTTCCTTAGATGAATTCCTCTCTGTGTAAGACTGCCCAATGAGGTGGGATTTGTCTGGAACACACTGCTCGGTCCATCACCTGCTTCCCCCACCCCATGTATTCTGTCACACATTGGTACTGGCTTCCTTTCTGCTCCTGGAACAAGGCATTTCACCTCCAGATGCTAGACAGTTGCACTTGCTGTGCCCTGTGCCGCGCATACTTACCCTTCTCATCTCCACCTCCTGACTTCTCTCGTTTCCTTGGTGTCCCTGTTAAAATCTCACCTTCTTCTGGAAGTCCTTCCCAAGCCTCCTTAATTCTAGTGCCCTCCCTCTCTTGATAACCTCCAATTCATCCCATACGCAGTCGTTTGCTTTCTATTTCCCCTATTAGAGATTATCAGCTCCTTGAGATATTCCCAGGTCTTTGGCATATAATATAAGTGCTGAATAAGAGTTTGTTGACTGACTAAGTGAGTGTTATATTCACAATGAATAAGATTGAATTGTAGAATTTCAGAGCTGGAACTGAACCTTGAGATAATCTTTTACAACTTCATCACTTTAGAAACTAAAACTGAGAAATTAAGTGACTTGCCTTCACACCTACTAAGAAACAAAGTAAGAACCAGAAAGGAAACCTCCTGACTTCTAGTCCAGTACAATTCCATTTTAGCCCCTTCTCACCTTTAAAAAAATAAAAATGAAAGTTACATGTTAATCTTTATTATATATTTAAAAGGAATAGCATGTAGGACACAATAGACTTGTAGTTTCATGTACAATCATCGTTTTTGTCTTCTACGATGTTCTGAAAATGTTTATTTCTTAAATTCAGAATAAAATAAATTTTTAAAAAGAACTTAATCTGTTTAAAGAATCAAAAGGAGAGTATCTAAATTTCAAATCAATGAGTCAACATAGCTTTCAAATGGAGAGACTTTAACGATCATACTTTTAAAATGTATTTTACATTCAGTTTGTTTCATTCTTTTAACAGGAGGATGTATGTAACAAAATCTCTGAAAGAACTGTTATACATTGCTCTGTGGTGTAGGGGGAAAGACAGGAAGTTTGATGTTCATAAGGATTCAACTATGCAAATACCAAACTGTATGTTGGGGGGCACTGGGAAGGGAAAGAGGAGGGACAGGAAATGAAGATAAGGAATCCTATTTTCTGCCATGGAAGCAGGGTCTTTTATTTAATTTCAGTCAAACTCCAAACTTGAACAATAGAAATTTGGAATTGTTAGAGTTGGTGAGAGGTCTGAATGCTTTGTGTTCTAGGAGGGCCATCATGACCCCGGGCTCCTTTGTTTGAACTATTTTGAGATGGCTAAATTCAATACCTTGAGGGAGAGAAAATTAATTTCTGAGTGCTCATTTGCAATTATCTAATTGGAGGGACACTATGCTTATGAACCAACTTGGTAGGATAACTTTATTCCAGATTGGGCTGAGGGAAGACTGTGAGATGAAATAAGCCATTTCCAAGGATGATTTGTTCAAGTTAGGATTTATCTGAGTGCACTGACTGCATATATTTAAAATAGGACATTCATGGCAATGGGGCATACCAAGCAATAAATGGTATTTAACAACCACCAAAGTATTTATTGCAAGCATACATCAGTGACACAAACGTTTATTCTTATTAAAACCAAAAGATGAATGCAGGCAAAAAGAATTCTAAGCACTTTGGGGAAAGGAAGAAGGCTGCTATATTTCCTCCTTGATAAGAGAGCTTGACAGAGCCTCATATTCTAGTATACCAATAATATCAGGGAGGGAATGAAAGGATGAGTAACTCATTAAGAATGAGCTTCATTTTTTTTAATGAATAGTTTTTCAAAGAAGTTGCATGCATAGGAAATGTGGAAGAAATAACACATACACGAGAGTTAATCCAGCAGCATGTAAATAATACATTGAGAATCTGACTCTTAGAAGAACTGTAGAAGAGGAAAGGCAGAATCACACAGTGGAAAGAATACTAGATTTCTGGTGTCAGAGTAAATGGGTTCAAATTCTGTTTCTGCAACTTGTTACTTGTGTGACCTTGGGCAAGTCATCTGATCATTCTGAGACTCATTTTCCTTATCTATAAAATGAGGAGGTTTTACTAGATGACTTTTGAGGTTCCTTTCATGAGTCTAGACGCCAAAGTCTACTCAAATCAGGAGTGATACTGTAATAGTGCCAGATTTACTTTTATTTATTTATTTTACATTTTTTTAGTGGATATGATCAGTAACCCTTATACTCTTATATTTGTCTTTGGGCACCTATAAATTAAGAAGATAAAATTTTCTTGCTCCTTTCATCTGAGGATCTAAAACGATAGATATAATCACAAAATCTCAGTTAGAAGGGACATTAAAAGTTATCTAGTTTAATCCTTTGCTTCTTCAATAATAGTTTTGATGCTTGGGATGGAAATTTGCTACCTTGAGAAATAGCTCACTTTATTGTCGACAATTCAACAAGCATTTATTAAGCTCTCTTATGGGGTAGGTGCTGTGCATCACTTTTCTAGCTTCATCCTCTGGACCTCAGTGCAAATGAATACACTCACTAATATACCTCTTCCTCTGCCTTCCTCTCAAATATGACAGCCTTTGTAGATGAAGATAAGGCCACTTGCTCACGGTCAGTAGGTCCTACCTTTGTGTTGCTTCCAAGTAGTGTTGAGAGTTGAATCTATATGCTCAACCAGTGACCACTGGTGCACATCTGTGGACTGTTGGCTGGAGTGAATGGAGTCCCAGGGAGCTGAGGGACAGAGAGTAAGGGCAAGCATGGAAAGAGCATGGACTGGACACCAGGAGAGCTGTCCTAGCTCTGTCATTCATTCATAGTTGTGTGGTCTTGTTCCAATTATTTAATGTCTTTGGGTCTCAGAAGTCTCATCTTTAAAAAGAAAGGGTTGGATTAATTCAGTGATTCTCAAACTTTTTGGTCTCTGAACATCTTTACCCTCTTAAAAAATGATTGAGGACTTCTCCAAAGAATTCTTGTTCATGTGGGTTTTACCTGTCAATATTTATTATATTAAAATAAAAATATCTTTGTATGATTATAAAGATAATTATGGCTTCTCAGACTCCCCACAAAGGATCCAGAGGTCCCTGGACCACACTTTCAAAATTAAGGAATTAGATGATCTAGTCTGATCAAGGCCTTCAGTTTTCAAAGGCAAAGTTTGCTGAATACAAGGTCTGGCAGGTCTTACCAAGCAGGAAAGGCTTTCATTATGGGCCCATTAATGTATAGTGTGTATCTGTCCTTTGAAGATGAGTTAATAAACATTCATAAGGCACCAAATACGTGCCAGGCACCAGAGTGACTAGGAACACAAAAAAGGGCAAAAAATGGTCCCTGACCTCAAGGAACTAACGAACTAATGAGGGAGACAACATGCAAACAACTTTGCACAAACAAGATTTTATATGTATGTAATATATACGTGTGTATATATATATATGTGTGTGTGTGTGTGTGCACGTGTGCATACATGGCGAATTAGAGATAGAGGGAAAGCGCTAGCGTTAGGAGGGGATAGGAAAGGCTTCCTGTAGAAGCTGAGATTTTAGTTATGACAGAGGAAGCGACCCTGGCTCTAAGCCTCACTATGTATGAAGAGTTTCATCACCAGGATACTAGTCACAAGTTGATTGACATATTTTTTTTCCTCACAGAGAAGCACAAAGGTCTTCTACTATTGCAAAGAGGGAGTGCAATCTGCACTAGTAGAGGGTGTGTCCACACTCCTGACACCACAGAACTTTGTACTATTGCAGTATGTAATGGGATACCTTATTTATCCCCTTCCCCCACAACAGAGTTATCTTAAATGAGCCAGAAAAATGAGTAAAAATTCTGGGTTGCTCGTCAATTAATGGGCAGATAAAAGAAAAATTATTAATGTTCAACTTGTTACTACTTTGTCAATTAAATTAATTTAAAAAAATTAAAATGAAGATGAATGGTTCTCTTTTGTCAGTTATCTGATATTAAAGAGGAGTTTTTCTAAAAGGATGAGTATTTTATAAGTATATAATTTATAAGTAAATTATTTAATAACAGCATGTCTGTTAAGGGACTTTGTTATGATATTTTTCTTTATGACAAAAATGATAGACTATATAGAATGAACTACTTTCTTTTCCATAATAGATGCTACTACAAAGTACTAATTAAATACTATTTTCAATGTAATAAGCTCACTTATTCAACAGGAATCCTGTAATGAATTCTGTTGTGACATGAAAGATTCTTTGGTGACGTTAATAATCATTTCCTAATTTCATGAATGTAAATTATCAAATCTTTTGTGGATTTAACATTTTTAGAGAAGATATGAAGCTTTTAAATGCCTACTCCCCTCAGTTCCCTGAAGAAATAAGGACAGTTGTTCAAGCTTTACCTCATTTGAAGTGACTTCAGTTGGCGGCTACATGGCTAACTGCATTTCTGATCAGCTACTTGGCCCTTAATTTTGGTCAGTGATGGACCGGTTGGCCTAGCTGTTACCCAAGAGATAATTGGATTGGATGGGAAGGAAGAACTCATCCAGAAAAAGCTTTCCATTTTGTTAAATGTGATAACTTGGAATTGTGATTTCCTTCCAAAGGGAGTGGTCTAAGTGTGAACATGGATATGCAACTGGAATAAACATTCACACACTAGAGTTCTTATTAATCTGTGGGCCTTGAGTAGGGCCTAGTGTTCCATGAATGCCATAGTGAGGAAGGCATTATTGTTAAAACATTAACTTTCTGCCCTTTATTTGTGATTGCAGCCTGCCAACTCTTCTAAGGGGTAAATGGAGATAAATGAGGCTTCTCTGACAAGCAATCAGGTCTTTGGGCTCCATATTTCAGGGATTTGGTGTCAGTATTTCCTCCACCAACACAGATTACAATCCCTTGATGCTATACTGGGGGGAATCTCCTATTGTTTCTGTGGCTGAAAAATTCATAGCCCTACAGTCATGAACCTTTGTCACATTCGTTGCCATTAATAGTTCATGGTGATAAATGTCTTAGGACTTAGTACAATAGTCCTCCATCACTGGGACTGTATGCAAACCTTTCGAACTTGGTAAGACCTGCCCAAGTTTGTGCCTGCTGGCACAGTCTTTGAAAACCCAGGTCATCTCTATGCAGGATGAGGTATCAAAGGAGGACATAAATGTAGAGAATCCACTGTAAAGGATGCTGTGTAACACAATAGTTCAGTCATTTTTTAGTTGTGTACAACTCTTTGTGACCTCATTTGGGGTTTTCTTGCCAAAGACACTGAAGTGTTTTACCATTTCTTTTTCCAGCTTATTTATAGGTGGAGAAACTGAGGCAAACAAGGTTAAGTGACTTGCCCAGGGTCACATAATAAGTGTCTGAGACCAGATTTGAACTCAGGTCTTCCTGACTCCAGGCCTGGCACTCTAACCATTGCACCACTTAACTGTATAATACAAAGGAAGAGCTAAAAGCTCTTGTCCTCTGATCTTGGATGTCACACTTCTTTTCTTTTTCTGTCTTCAGAGAAAGTTCCAGTCTCAAATTTTTTCTCTCTTTGCTAATAACTCGTAGATCTATTTACATCTCACTGATATTTTTCTTCATTTTAAAATTTTGTTTTACTTTTGAACTTGACAAACAGCAAAGAAAATGGGCATTTCTATATATAAAGAGAATGGAAAAGGAGAATTCTATGTGAAATGGCAGATTTCTTGCATTTCTTTTAAATGCAGAGTTAGTTCAACATGGGGCTTTCAAAACTATTTAGCTAGTCTGGGCTTCTTTCTAGCTTTCCTTCTGTTCTCTGTATTTTTATAAAATTTGCCTCAGTGACTCTTTTCCTTTTTTGTTACCCTATCTATATCATCTCTTTTCCCCTACACAGATTAGGGGGGAAAAGGTAAAGGAAAAACCAAGCCCTTGCAACAGATAAGCATAGACAACCAAACCAATCTCCAAATTGTCCATGCACGTCCAAAAATGAGTGAGTTTATCGTGAGTTTATCATCATTCTTTCATTATCAGACTTCTAGAGTCATAGCTGGTCATTGCATTGATCAGAGCTCTCAAGTCTTTGGAGGCCATTTTACTTTACAATGTTGTTATTATGTGTAAACTCTTCTCACGGTTCTACCTCACCAATCTTGTCCCCTTACCTATATGCCAGTCCTATAACTCCAACTGCCTACTGGCTCTGTTTGGCTTTCATGATGTAACCTTAAAGTCATCATATTCAAAACCAAACTCGGCATCTTCATCCCTCAACTAAGCAAACAAACCAGTTCTCCCCAATCCCCAACTTCCTGTCTCTAGCCATCATACCATGATTTTCTCAGTTATGCAGTTATGAAACCCTAAGGTCATCTTTGACTCATTCATCTTCTTTATACCTCGTATCCAACTTACTAAGTGTTGTTAATTTTTACTTCAAAATATCTGTCTATAATCATTCTTTTCCATTTCTATTGCCAGCAGCTAGTCCAGGTCCTCAGCAGCCTGTACTTGGTCTAAAAGCAGCCTTATCTGGCATCTTTCCCTTTCCCCCTTCCATTTGGCATAACTGTGCTCAGACTGTTTTGTACTTCCTTATTTCTCACAACTTGAAATCTAAATGCTGCCTATTTTTCAAGGCCCTCTATAATCTGTTCCCACTCTGCTTTATTCAGCTTTGCTTACCACAAGTCCTCTAACACCCCTGCTCTTTTCAGCCTTGATTCCTTGCTCTTCAGGATTTTGGCCAGAAACTCTGAGGGTCTTCCCTTCTCAGTTTGATTATTTTTTATTAAAGGGGCCATTCCTTGACTCACTTCTTAAAGAGGCCTATTCACTGAACAGGTGTTACTGCACTCAAAGTAAGAACCTGAAAAGACCTTAGCCTAAAAGGGCCAGGGTCTTTCATGGCATTCTGGCTCATCTCCAGTCATCCTGATGAATATCTGGCCACTGGACCCAGATGGCTCAGAAGGAAGTGAGGCTGGCGACCTGGCACTGCTCTGTCTCGCTTAAGTCCAAGTCAACTGCAAGTCATGTCTTCATTCCCTGATGAAATGGTCCTCTTCTAGAGTAAAGGGTAAATACAACCACCACCTCAGGTTCATTCATCTCTCTGTGTCGTTGCTTCTGCTCGGGCCCTCTCTTCTCCCTTATTCTTCTCTAGACTTTCTTTAAGGCTTAAACCTCACAATGGTGAAGTTTTCCATGGCTACTCTGGCTCTCATTCAATCAATTTCAATAAGTATCTACTACCAACACAAAATAGGATGTGCTCTCCAAGACTTTTTGTTCTACTGAGGAAAAACCATTATGTATGTAAATAAGAAAATACAAAATATGCAGGAATCATTTTGAATAAGGAGAGTAGCAGCAAAGGCTTCTTGTAGGAGAGCTGAGCCTTGAAGGGAGCTAGGGAATCTAAGAGGCAGAGGTGAAGAGGAAATCTATTCCAGTCACTGGGTAAAGACACAGGCATGTGGCATGGTACTGATGTTTGTCTTTAGTTCCTGAAGAGGACCATGACATCAGGAAAGTGATACCAGGATTTAAGTGAGGCAGGGCTGTGCACAGTCACCAACCTCTCTCTCTTCTCCCAAGCCATCTGGGTCCAGTGACCAGATACAGATCAGGACAACTGGAGATGACCTCGGATACAATGATGTAACAAGGGATGATATGTAGAGGGAAGAACTCTCTCTCTCTTTGTTTCTCTCTCACTCTGTCTCTGACTTGGTCTTTTGCCATCTCTTTCTCTGACTATCTCTGGATCTGTCTCAGTAGAATGTGAATTTTAGCAAATCTGAATGGACTTTTCTGAGACAGATATAGATTACCCATGTTTGTAAGCTTGCCTTTATAACTTGTTTTTATCTTTGCCTTTTCTCTTGATTTATGTTCTATATAGCTCACATTTCATCAAGAACATATTGATATAGCATAATGGAAAGAATATTGACCATAAAATAAGAAAAACCATCCTCAAGTGCCCATTGTAACATTAGCCATTCGACATATATATATATATATACATAATATATAAAATAATTCTTGCATAATACTATTTATGTATTTTTATATATTATACATTTAATCTATCTACATCCTAGTTATATTGTTGTGAGGAGAGTACATGTTAAGATGTGGCTTGTCCTTTAAGTTATCCTGAAGGAGAACCCCACTAGTGAGATCTCCTAAAGAAGACAGAAAACCACTGCCGTCCCTTTATGTAAACCTTGTGGATTTAGGCTCAGGTTACATTTCCTCCCAGGCAGCCACAGAAGCAATAAAAAGGAAACTAGGGAAAGATACCATAAAATCCCACTTCCAAAAGAGCTATTTAATAGGCTTAACAACATGAAAATATTTGGACTATGATAACAAGAATTATAATAACAGTTGGGCTTTATATATCACTTTAAGATCTATCTATCCATCTGTCTGTCTGTCTATCTATTATCTATCTATCTACCTATCTGTCTGTCTATCATCTATCTCTCTGCCTGTCTGTCTATCTATCTGTCAAAATCTCATTTGATCTATACAACTACCCTAGGATTCGGTGCTATAAGTAAAGCCTGAGTTTATTCAAGTGTAAGAATATTAGAGGGCTGGGTCAGACCAGATGTGAGCAGAGCCTCCATCCCCTAGTCTGGATCTGTATCCTTGGGGTTTACCTGGTCTGGCCCAAGCTGGGCTGGATTTGGGAGTGAGAAGGCAAGACAAGTGAATTCCCCTGGGGAAAATAATTTTCAACTGTCTCCCTTGACTTTATCCTCCCACATTCATCCTTGACATACCTCTAAGGAAGAAAATTAATAAGGTTGGTCTAAAACATGTACTAAGGATACATTTTTCGCCTGTGGACACTTGATGCTTATGAAAGATGCCAAACTGAAATCCTATGAAGATGAGATGAAGTCCTGGGGTTTATCTGCAGAACTCTGGAAAGAGTTGTACAGATGGTGGCCATTGCTAACATCCCCTTTACAACTGTTTTCCATACCTAGCCCAGAGTCTACCCCAATTCATCCCTGTCTCTCAGCTAACACGTTCAGCAAGGATGCTCATCAAATCCCACATCAGTTTGCAATGCTGATTTTGGTGATTAGAACATCTGGCTACTTGAAACTGGATGGAGGCCACCAACTCATTCCACAGAGGCCACTAAACATCTGTCAGTTATGGAAATTCCATTCCACCTGGCTGACCTGGGGATGGATTTGAACCAGTGACCTAAGGTTTCTTTGCTTTTTGCCAGTTTCCCTCAGGATAATTCCACTAAATATGTTTGGTCCTTAAAATAAACTTATTTACTACAGTTGTGAAAAATGCTAATAAAATCTTTTGTTCGTATACATGTATGCCTTGCTAATATATATATATATATATATATATATATATATATATTATACATATAAAGATTCAGAAAATTAGCTTGGCCATAAGGAAAGTTCTAACACAAAGTAGGAAGGAGGGAAATAAGCTACACACCATCACAAGGGAAATGAGCAGGTTGGGAAATTTTCCAGGAGTGTAGAGATCATGGAGTGACAGCACAGAATCAAGATCAAACCTTTAATGAGTTCTTTCCTGGCACTCTGGGAAAATTTTTTTAAAAAAAGAATAGGAGAATATGTACCTTTGATGTCCTCCCTCCAAAAGTCATTTACTTTTGCTTTCTTACTGAGTAAGCTTAGTCAATTTGTTGATCTTTCTAAGTCTCTCTGGGCAAGATGAGATAACATCTCTCCTATAGGATGGATATAGGAAAAGAAAAGTTGTTCCGGCATTTGTAAAGTGCTTTGAGATTTTCAGACAAAAGATGTCTATGGAAGCATTTTTCTCAAAAGTACACAAGCAAAACCAAAACAGACCAGGCATAATTGTTCACAATTCAGAGCATTTATTATAAGACATCACTGCTGAGCTATTTCTAAATATTAACTTATCCTTTACCATAACATCATGTGTTGAAATCATAGCAAATACACCTGGAATTGTAACATTATTTCCATGGCAAATGTCATATTACGTTTTTAGGGTATTACGTCAATTTAGTATTTCACGTATTATTAATAATGCTTCATTACATAAAATTATTACTAAACTGGCAATTAAGTGGACGTGAAGGATCCATATGCTGAACTGCTCATAACATTTCAATTATGAATTTCACATCAGATGTCTTCTATTTTACATTAATGACAATGAACAATCTCTTTGCCAGAACCACCCAAATGAACTTGGCTCCGTTGGCATAAAGTCATTTTATATATTTGCCCCAAATTTGGGGAAATTAGAGGTAGAAAAGATGAATAAAGTGCAAGTCTGCTCCCATGCTTGTATGGAGCAGTTGTCAATGCTGCAATCAGCTCCCTCAGATCCGTTAAGAGCTAAGCAGTCCACAAGAACTCTTAGAAGACTATTCCATAGGAAGATTCCAAATATGACCAGGAAATGAGTTTATGGATTCCTTAGCTTACATTTTCCTCTTTAAAATAACCCCATTACCTTCAGCAATATTTGTACTGTGCCCTTTGTCAGAAACACCTGTGTTCATATCCCTCCTCAGACACTGAGTAGCTGAATGACCCCAGGCAAATAATATCATCATCGTTAGCATCAGCACATTTATATAGCTTTTCAAAGCTTGCAAAACACTTTACAAAAATTATCTCACTTGATCCTCACAGCCCCCCCTGGAAGGTAGGTGTTAACTATTATTCCCATTTCACAGGTGAGAAAACTGAAACACAAGATTACGTGACTTGCCTAGGGTCATGCACCCGTTCTGAGGCAGGGTTCAATCGTCTTCTGGACTTCAGATCCAGTGCCGTGCTGCCCCATAGAACCCGAGTTGTCTTACCTACAAAATGAGGGGCTTGGACTCCATGACCTTTGAGGTCTCGTTCAGTTCTAAATCTGTCATCCTGATGAATATCTGGTCACTGGGTTCAGATGGATCTGGAGGAGAAGTGAGGCTGGTGACCTGCACAGCCCTCCCTCACTCAAAACAAAGTCAAGTGCAAGTCACGTCATCATTCCTCTGATGCGGTCTTCAGCAACAAAGGATGAACACAACCTTCCCAGACTTCTTACCTACATCTCCTCTCTATGTACTCTGTGGTCCAGTTCTACTGATCTGCTTCTTGTTCTTCACACACAATGGCCCTTTTCTAATCTCTGGGCCTTTCCTCTGACTATCCCCTTGACCCAGAATTTTCCCCCTCCTCATTTTAGCCTCTGAATCCCCGGTTTGCTTTAGTCTTCACCTCAGATGTCTCCTGCATGAAGACCTTCTTCCTCTCTCTTTGTATGGTCTACCCCTGCACCTAGCTGCTGGTGACTTCCAAGGTTACCTTGCATCTATTTTATGTGCGTTTTGTACATGCATGCATGTATACACACATAACACATACACGCTTATAGACATATAGTCTACATACCCCATATTTTGTTGTTTTTTTAGTCATTTCAGTCTTGTCTGACTTTGTGATCCCATTTGGAATTTTCTTGGCAAAGATACAGGAGTGGTTTGCTATTTCCTTCTCCAGCTCATTTATAAATGAGGAAACTGAGGCAAGCACAGTTAAGTGACTTGGTCAGGGTAACACAGCTAGTGTCTGAGACCAGATTTGAACATGAAGATGAGTCTTCCTGACTCCAGGCCCAGTGCCCTATCCACTGCACCACCTAGCTGCCTTATATACTACATATACTATGTGTGTGTATATATATATATATATATGTGTGTGTGTGTGTGTGTGTGTGTGTGTGTGTATGTGTGTATATATATATATATATGTTTTATATATATGTATATATAGAGAGAGAGCTCGGAATCCATATATATATATATATATAACATATATATATATGTTTTGTTATGTGTGTGTGTGTTATCTACTCTGTTATAATGAAAGCTCTTCAAAGGTAGGGCCTATTTGACTTCTTTCTTTGTAGCCTCAGCACCTAGGACAGGACCTGGGAATTAGTGGGTGCTTAATGAATGAATGAATGAATTTTAAAAAATGAGTTTAGCACTTACTATATGCAAGGCACTATATTAAGTGCTGGAGATAAATAGAAAAGCTGGGACAATCCTTGCTCTCAATCAATTCACATTGTAATAGGAGAAGTCTATACATATAGGAGATTTTAGCTACAAGTAAACTGGTCTTTAGGGTGTATTGGTAAAGCTGATGGTAAAACTTCTTCTTTGACGTCATTTCCACTAATGGAATCACATCCATTTCTGATGTTGGTCCATTTGAAAGCACCAAAGACTCTGGGAGGTTGGGGGAGAGGGTCTTCTTTAAGTAGGCTGTGGAGGAGGCAGGAACAATAGCGCCTACAGAAACAGTTGCCAGGCTGCATCTCCACAAGGGAATATGATTCCCCAGATGATGGTTGCTTACTAATTAATAACAGTGTAATAACAAATGATAAATGCTTTCTTGTTTCCAAATCTATGCATGAGAATATACAGTTGAGGTTACTATATAGGAACTGTATTTTAAAATGAATTTAATGGTGCCCTGGAGATTATTTTTATTGTTGGCCAGGCTATACAGAATTCCAAAAACTAGATGAAAATGTTGGGAGGAAGAAGAAGTGAACAGAAGGCATTAACTTGTTTCCTACACCCACTCCTTGCTGCTCACTCCTTATAAGAGAAGATACTTTCATTTCATTGGTCCGAGCTATGCTACTTTCCTCCCTTCTTGATGACAAGGCATTGTTCTGTCGATGGCAGCCAGTTATTTTTCTAAAACTCTATGAAAGTTTAAGCCTTGAAGTTCTCTGACTTTGAACTGGCATGAGAATGCCATTGCCTGGTTGCATGTCCTTCACCTTTGGGTGGGGTTTGGGGCTACAGGTGCCATAGGCAGAGGCTGTTTGCTGTTGACATTCCTTTGCCTCCTCTTGCCCTTGTGAGTGGTAATAAAGTTCTGCTCACTGCTGTTTCTGCTGTGGTTCTGATGCCTTCACCTGAGCTCTCCGGCATCTCATTGCTGAGCCCTTGCTCTGCCTCAGCTTGGATTTCTTAGTCTTGACTCCTGACCTGCTGGACTAAGGTCTTGCAAAGTCTTTTGTTTCACTTAAGGAACCTGAGCCACTTCTCATCTTCCAATAGCCTGACTTAGCTTTGACAAAGTTCCCAGATATATCCTAGGATATGCCTCTGGATCCATTGGTGCTATGGTCATCTTGAGGAACACACATGCCAAAGTACTTGTGTCCAGTAGTCAGGGTACCCACATCAATGGACAGTGCTGAAGATGCTGATGAGCCTCACTGCCTCATTCTCTTTTTTTTCTAGATGCCATGTGTGCAATTCTAATTTTCATGGTGCATCACAATTTACAAGTATGCATATCATTATGGATTATGACTTAGATATTTAGTTTGGTGTTTTCTTGATGCTATGTCAGAGGGTACCTTAGTGTCATTTCCAGTAAGCAATTTACAGATAACAGTCTAGAACTTGTTACCTCTAGGGAAATCTTCTGTAGATAGACAATTCCATCCAAAGCATATGGATTCCTTTAAGTTTAAGCCATAATGGGTGTTCCTTACCTGTCCTAGGCATACTACACTCTTCCTGACCTTTTGCCTAGATCATCTTTTATTTCAAAATCTTGGGGACCAACTCACTTTTGGGTACTCTGACTAGTGCTCTAGAAACAGCTCTTGAGACTATCCAAGTAGGTAAATGTGTTCAGTAGACAATGCCCAGGGCTTTAAATTTAGTGGGATCTCATGGGATCTTATAGAATCTCAAAATGGCTCTTATTATCCCCACTTTACAGATGAGGAAATGGAGGCACATACAAGTTAAGTGACTTGCCCAAGGTCACACAGCTACTATGTGTCTGAGGCAGGATTCTGACTCTTAGCTTCCTGACTGAAAGTTAAGCACCCTATCCACTGTGTCACCCACCAGCCCTCTCAGTGCCCTCGGGTAATTCGCAAACTATACATTGCAAAGTAATCACCAATCTTCATTGGTAAGAGTTTTTTGCACTAGTAAAATTGCAAGTCTAGTCCCCATCCTCTGCAAAAAAACAACCACCCAACAAACGAAAAAACCCCCAACCAACCAAACCAAACTCATTTGGTTTTTTGGCCACAGGCTTCTTAAACTGACCTTTGTGGTCCAAGAAAACTGCAAGATCCTTTTTCACAGGAACATGTGTCTAGCCACCACACCTCTCACCTGAAAAATCAAAGGAAAACAATGTTGAAGAATGTGATGAAGTTATTTGCATGCCCCAATGAAATGGCAATTAAAAATCCTGATGTAACTGAATTCATCATTTAGAGAAGACACACTTATTAAGATAAGCTTTTCATTTTTCTCCTTGATTTGGAAATTTCTATCAAGATATATAACTGTAGGTCACCAAAAACACTGAGTAACATCCAGGAAAGTATCACTGAACTGCACAGGCAAGGGGCCAAGTAAAACAACAGTGTTCCACCAAAATGATGAAAATGTGATGATTTCCTTATGACTATCCTGTCCGCACAGCCAGGTAAAAATGTCTTACATCGAAAGGGAAATGAATGCATTTTCCTCAAAGAAAAGTTTGTCCTTCCTGTTGGCAATTTAAGTGGCTATGGGATCTTCTCCTCATTGGTGAATTTTTCTGAGACTTTATTTACAGTGATAAAAAGGCCTGACATCCCATTCGCCCTTCTCTTCCCACTCATTGAGCTCCCTTCTCCAACTCTCTTACATATACAAAGGTCTTGGGAACTCCATTTTGGATTTCTGTTTGGATTTCTCATAAGCAAGAAACTTTTTGGAAATTAGCACTAGATGTCGTTAAAGTTAGATGGAATGAGATAATATTTATTATTTCTTTTAATAAAATTTAGTTTTAAAATGGTTGACTAAAACCCAGAAATTAAATTTGACATCCTTTGTGAAATTTAGACTTCCTCAAGCAACAAAGGCTCATCAAAGTCAAAATGAGAGTATGACAGAGCTACCAGCTACTGGATGTGATGTAGAACCAAAACGAGGCTCGGACTCGGGTCTCCCTTCCAGAGCTGAGGCATCTGAAGGCTGCTGCCCAGGTCCTGGGTAAGGGAGGGACAGACCTCTCTACTACATTCCTGGTCCTTGTAGGTCTCTCAGTAACGACTAAGCTGAACAAATGCCTAGAAGACAGCAATGGAGAAAATGGAGAAGAGTCCACAGAGTTTCATTGGCCATCAATACCATGAATCTGAGAATTTTTAAGGCGGGAAGTGGGTAGAAGGGAGAGGCTTGATGGAGACAGAGCTCTGTAATTAGCAGAGAGCAGCCCAGCACCCTGTTCTCAGCAAGGCTCAGAAGAGCTGGGGCTGTATTGGTTTATTTCCTATCCTACTCCCCCAGCCTCCCATTACAAGGGTTGCCAACTGGACGTCTGGCCAGTGAAGGTAGGCTAGTTCATGGTTACGGAATTCTAAGAAGCTCTCCAGTTCAGAACTATTTCAAAGCTGAGCTCCAGGCATATTTCTGAGGCACAGCAGAGAGAGTTGGGGGTCCTGGGCTGGAGGAACCACAGAATTTCTGGGGTTCCTGAAGGTGGAGCAGAGGAGCGTTTGGTAGATCTTTCCTCTTCCAAAGGAGGAGATGAAAGGCAGACCGGGAGAATCTTTTTTTATGCCTCTCATGCCTGCAAGATTCAGCCTTGAACTAATTCTGTCTGCAGATGAAATCACTGTTCTCTAGAGGTAAGTTTCTCATCTTTGAAAAGCAAATCAACTCTTCTATAGAAACCAAGAATCATTTGGCAAAGTATGGCTTCCATGGAGAGCTTTTGTTCACTACAGAATGGTGACAGGATTAGGTTATAGCAGACCAATTCAGTTGTCTAAGTAGGCGGAAATGAGCCAGAGAAACAGTCTTCTGTAGGTATCCCAAAGAAGTTCCAGCGCCTGAGTTTCCAGCAGATTGAGGCCTGACAATATTGTTAACCGGTAGTACACAGTGTCCTTGGACCAGAGCTCTCTCTGACACATCATCCCAGGAAGCCTGGGGAGGGGAGAACACTGCCTGCTCCAGCTTCCCCAAATGAGTGCTTTTCTGCAGGGTTGTATTTTATAGCAGAGCCACCCCTGGCAAAGGTAAGGAGCTCATGCAGAACCAATATGTGCAAATTCTCTTTCTTCCCTCTTGCCCCCTGTGAAAGGGCATCCAACATGAAATGGGATTAATTGGGATTACGTGGCTCTGGCTGCTTGGCTGCTACTCAAGGATGAATGCTTAATTTATGTCTCCGTCATCTTGACTCCTCTCTGATTAAACTGGTTCCCAGTGCCATTGTCTGCCAAGGACTTTTCTTTTAAAAGGGTGGCTACAGGTGGCGCTTTTATGTAACATCCTTTACACCTCGCCACGCTGTGTGGCTTTAATGGACTGCTACAATACCACCTATCCCTCAGAAATAACGAAACACATTAATAAATCCAGGGTGGCTTCCTTAGGTCTTTCCTGTCTTTCCTTTGACATTCAAGTGTCAACAGGTATGGGCACATTTCCATATGTAGATATGGCACATGTCTATGTATGGAGTTATGCTTGGGATCAGTATAGGATTATTTCTGGCAGGATGAAAGACATTTTGGGGAAAAGTATATACATATAGAAAATTCATTTACTTATTTATTCAATAAGCGTTTATTGAGTTCCTATTATGTACCAGGCACTGCCCTGGGTACTAAAGATACAAGACATCAATGAAATGACCCTTGCCCTCAAAAAACTTACATTCTATTGAAGGACTTCATATTTTAATTCTCAATTATCCACAACAAGGAAATGTTAGGAAGTAAGAAACATTTGTCTCTTTAATTATGAAGTCAGAGTGTACGGTAGGAATTTATTTTAGTAATGACTACCAGGCAAGGAATTCCTTTGATCACAGTAGTTCAGGAAGGTCATTCATTAAGAAACTGAAAGAGTCCTCACAGTATGAGATAATGAATCTTGGAAATATTAAAGAAGCAGGCCCTGTGGCTTAGTGAGAAGAGCCCAGGCTATAAGGCCTAGTTTCAAATGGAGGTTTTCCTACTTCTTACCTCTATGATCTTTGGGAAACCACTTCATTTCTTTGGGCTCCATTTTCTTACCTGGAAAAGGTTAGCTGGGTTTTTTCTAAGGTCTTTTCTGTTGTCATTCATCCTTCATTTTCAGAGGCCCAACGACATTGCCAGTGATGTCTTGACTTGCTTGTGAACTGGATTTAAGTGAGGCAGAGTTGCAAAAAGTCATCAGCCTCATTTCCACACTCTTCCAGAGAGTCATCAAAGCCCAGTGGCAAGATGAAAGTCAAGACAATTGGCAATGGCCCAGAATGCAGTGGATGACCTTGGCATCTTCAACGTCTGACCAAACTCTAAGCACCTAAGTGCCTGCTTCAGCCATCTAATTGGCCATTAGGACAAATTGTTCTCATCCACCCATTCTGTTGAGGGAAGTCTTCACATGCTTTGGGTAGACATACCTCTAACTCAGTGACTGGTCTGTCGGTTATCCTCAATCTTCCAACATGGCCTAACCAGAGTAGAGAATGCTATAGTTTCTTGGAGCCATACATGATAGTTGAGTGGCAAATGGACACCAAAGGGGACCAGAAAAGGACTCAGCAAACCCTCACACCATAGGTACTAACCCTGCCTGTACACCCCATATCCCCCAAGGTCTTTTCTAGCTCTGAAGGAAATGACCTTAAGGAATCAATGCCTTGTATTAGTATCTTGACAATCCTGAGGTCTTCCATGGTAAGGCCCAAGTGGCAGAAATGGAAACCATTTGGGGTTAGATGATCTCTAAGGTCTTTTCTGCTGTCTACTGACTGCTTCTACCATGGACTTTCAGAATCTCATTCTATGTTAAGGAACTCCAATCCTTCTGACTTACCTAGCCTTTTCCAGGCTGAGGGAAAAAAAGAGGTGAATAGTACCATTAATGGAAGGGATTCAACAAACATTTCATTGCTACAAACATTCATCAAGCACCTACAGTGTGTGACACTGGACAGAACATGGAGGGTACAAAAATCAAACAGGTACTGTCCTCAAGAAACATGCAACTAGACGCCTTCCTTCCTGGGCTGGTGAGTGTCTGAAGCTGAATTTGAACTCCTGAAGAGGAGTCTTCCTGACTCTCTTACAGCTCTCTATCCACTAGACCACCTACCTGCTTCCCACCAAGTGGATAACAAGGTTGTAAATGTCTTCATCCTTGACCTGAATCATATTTTGGTACCCAGAATATTCTAAAGAGATATTAAGGTTCCTCATTATCATTTCTCCTCTCTTCTTATAAGAAAGCAGATCTGCGGGAATGATTGACTTGCTAAAGAAGTCTACTGGGTTATATTTAGAAAAAATACAATTATAAGTGTTTTGTGTTCAAACTCTTACTTAGTGGCAAGGAGTGCATAAGTTTGAACAACTTTTTGGAAAATTCAATTAAGAGCATATTATGTTGTTAATTAAAAATTACTTAAAATTTTTATAACATATTATCTCCCTAAAATACTCTGATGATAACATTTAGAATTTAATCAAGTGGGGAGTGGATGATGCTGAAACTGATTGAGTGACTCAATCTGAATATGAGAGAGGGATCGTGGATGAGGGGGATAAATGAGATCAGTTGAGTTTAAAAGGCAAATAATTCAGCTTTCACAAAGAACTGAAAAGTAGGGGAGTGAGAAAAGGCGTAGATAGGAGTCTAAATTAACAGGATGGAGAGATGCCTCTGGAATGAAAGTTTGGCCCTTTGGTGAAGATAATTAGAAGACAGGCAGAATGGTGCAATGAGAAGAATCTTTGTCTGAATCCGTCATGGTGTAATGACCAGACCTGGGTTCACATCCCACCTCAGATACTTATTGGCTATGTGATCCTGGGCAAGTCACTTAACCCCAATGAGCCTCAACTTTCTTTCTGTAAAATAAAGAGGTTAGCCTCTGAGCTCCAAATTCATGATCTGGTAAAATGTAAGATGATTCTAGGCACCTTCAGAAAACTACAAAGACTTTTTTGCCATAACATTTGTTTTCAAAGGCTCCCATATCCCTTTGGGCAGCTCTCTGGACTCCACACAGCTATTTTATTGAAGAGTTACCTTGTAGTTACATATTTCTTTCTTTCTTAGAGAAGATTTCCCTAGTTGGAGTCACCCTACAGTGATCCTAAGTTAGATCCTTGAATCTAACTGGTCTCCTTGATGCGAGTCTTTTCCTCCTCCAATCACAAAGCTGCCAACATAATCTTAATGTGTCTAACCATGTCATCCTCACCCCCTCCCCACCTTCAAAAACCTTCTCTCTACCCTGCATTTGAAGTTCTTTGCAATCTCACTCCAAGCTCCCTTTTCAGACTTCATATTGCTTATGTTCAGGCAACATATACTCCATCTACCTTGGACCATGAGCTGGGACCTAAATGCAAGATGCTGCCTGTTTCCTACTTCCTGCAGTCATTCGCACAGGCTGTCCATCTTGCCTGGGATGTGCGCTCTTCCCAACTCCACTGTTCCAAGTTTTCTTTGCCTTCAAGGTTCAGGTCAGGTGCTACCTCTTCTGTGAAGTCTTCCATGTTTGATCATTTTCTCCTCAAACATTCCAAAGTATTTTACCTGGATCTCTCTTTTTCTCTGGCCCCTCTTCCACCTATTACAGCCTACCTTTTATTAAACTTGTACCTGTGTATATACTTACACACTCCTTCCTGCCCACCCCCACCCCTCCAGAAGAATACAAGTCTCTCAAGGGAAGCTGGTCATTTTTTATCACATTGATCCAAACATCAATGCTGTAGGGGATGTTGGGTCAAGAAACTTCTACCAATGCATATATATTGACAACTGCCCTGCAATGGTAATTTTAGAGAATTTACTATGGCTTGCCAAGGGTCACCAATATGTGTCAGAAACAAGATTTGAACCAAGGTCTTCCTGACTCTGAGGATGGCTCTCTATCCTTTAGGCCAGAGTACTGAGATCTCAACTTGCATATAATAGGTGCTTAGTCAATATTTGTTGAATTAAATTAAATAACTGTATACATGGGACTGAACCTAAATTTCATGTATTTCACTTTGGGCTAGTTCTCGGTGAAGCTGTAGTGTCAACAAGGTTTGTCTTCAGTGTGTCCATCTCCCTTTCTGTACCCTCCTTGCTCTTTATAGCCCACCTTCTCTGGGCACCCTATGCCATTGTGTTCTTTCCACCCGGGCCTTTCTTCTTGGGGCAGTATCTTGGGGTATATTGGTGTAGGAAATCTTTTTATTTTCTATCAAAACCTGTCCTTAGAATCTGTCAACTCAGAAAGGCTCTGATAAACTAGCCTACTAAAGTGTTAGTAGCTGATAGTGTTTAATACATTCTCTTTCCTGGGTTAATTTTTGGTTCATTTGCTTTATCCACAGCAATGGAGAATGAATAATAGACATCTGGGAACTAGAAGCAGGTCAATGGGAGAAGTGTAAAAGGATGGGGTCCTCACAGCACCAGTTCATTGCTGTGAGTTTGCTTGTATTTGCATTTGTTTTCAAAGGCTCCCATATCCCTTTGGGCAGCTCTCTGGACTCCACACAGCTATTTTATTGAAGAGTTATCTTGTAGTTACATATTTCTTTCTTTCTTAGAGAAAATTTCCCTAGTTAGAGTCACTACTTTGAATCCTACTTTGAATCTAACTGGTCTCCCTGAAGTGAGTCTTTCCCAATTGCTTGTATTTATGCATATATATATATAATATATATATATGTTTTATGTTATATATATGTGTGTGTATGTGTGTGTGTATGTGTGTGTGCTTTCATGGATGGCAATGATTCATTGTCAAGGAAATAATTTTTCAATATAAATGAATTCTCCAGATAACTAATGCGTAACTCTTAAAGGCAAACAAACAAAAAACACCTGACTTTTTACCCTAATTTTTAATAAACTTTTATAATATATAAAATACGCTAAGCATAATGATTTTCTGAATGACCTGATGGTCATTATTTGGAAAGCTTTTTGTCATGTGATGTTCCACAGTGAAATCCTTAGGCCTTTGAAAGGAACAAGACTCATCTGGATCTTTGACTAAGGGTCAGAAGATTGCAGGACTACCTAAGTTGATATCGGTGAGTCAGTCAATCAATGTTCTTTAAGCACCCACTCTGTGCTGGGAAAGGAGCACTGGGGATACAAAGAAAGACAGAAAACAGCAGCCTGCAAATGTCAGTGCTAGATGTTAGGGCTAACTGTCCCAGCTTGGTAGAACTATTTCCACTTTTGTTTGGTGCTTTTACCAGAAAAAACCCTAAATTAGGCGTCAGAAGACCCGAGTTCTGTTCCCAGTTAGGACAAGTCACTTGGCCTCTTGGCCTCAGTTTCTTCACATAAAATGTGAGAGGGTTACTCTGCATGATCCAGCTGGAAGGTCCTTCCAATTTTAACACATTGTGATCGCTCCTCCTTGTCAGTCGGCTCTTTCTTTCCTCTGCTCTCACTTTTTGACAGCATCTTTGTTCGCTGTTCATCAACCTCATCATGGCTTCCATCTTCTCTGCTGTCATTATCACCCCACCCTCACCCGCTTTGTACCCTGCCATGAAGACCAGAACTTGGCACAGATTAGCTAATCATTAGGGCTGGAATGGAGGAAGTGACCCCATCCTGGGGAAAAGAAGGCCAGATCTTAAAACTGTCAGATACTTAGGGTGAAGCAACAACTGGTTCTGAGGCTGAGTGTGTGTGTGTGTGTGTGTGTGTGTGTGTGTGTGTGTGCGCACACGCACGCGGGCAAATGAGTCCAGTTCCCCATCCCCAACACAGGAATCAGCACAAAGAACGATGAGGAAGAGGTTGCAAACTAGAACTGGTCTGGTACAACCTATCAGGCATTTTCTGAGCTATTTGCAGACTTTTTGGATAAGAGAATGTTTGTGGCAACTGGGAAGGAATGGCACTTAGAACATAAGAAAAGCATGAACACTGAGTTCAGTGCTGAAACTGAGGTCTTGGTGAGCTCAGACCAAAAGCTAGCACAGGTCAGGAGCCTGAATTTCTCTGGAATGACAAAATCCAAAATGCTGAGGGCATGAAGCCAAGAACAGGACCAGAATGAGAGGCAGGATACAGAGGGCCTCAGAGTTAACTGTTTATCTGGCTGAACCTGAGTCCCCCAAATGAATGGCGGCATTCATTCCCATAGACTGTCCCTCTTGCCCATCCCAACTCCACCTCTCCAAAGCTTTCTTTACCTTCAAGGTTCTATGAAGTCTCTCCCTCTTCAAAAACTCTTGAGTATTTTACCTGGATCTCCCCTTTTCTCTAATCTTTCCTCCACCTCTTAACCCTACCTTTTCTTAAACTTATACCTGTGTACATGTTTCTAAGTCCCTTCCTGATTCCCTTTTCCATTCCTTCTCCCCTACGTTGCTGTTATCAACAAGGTCACAAGGTTGTACTTATGCTCTTCTGTGGATGCTCTTGGGATGTTCGACTAGAGGACACTTAATTTGAATCCTCCAGGTTCAATGTTATTCTAGATGGTTGACACTGCTGAAATCTGACTTTGTAGATAATTAATTCCTTACCATAAGATTCTTACAAAAAGTAGAGAGTTGTTTAGGTAGATAAAATTCTTTCAAATATTAACAAACTCCTGCAGGGTCTGTTTTAATGAAAACATACAATCTAATTGTAATTAGCATATCCATCAAATGTAAATTAATGTTAAAAATACTTAGAGTTAGGTGGATTAACTACTGTAGGTTAAACACTCTCCATATAATTTTTAATCCCTTTAATTAGCTGCATGAGTCCTCTCTTATTAGATAGTACAGAGTAAATTTCAATTCAGTTTATCAAGTTCAAGAACCATTTGTTGAGCATCTAGTATGTACAGAGCACACAGTGCTAGGCGGTGGGAAAGATAAGAAGATATATATTACTGGCCTTCACCTCGGGAAGATTCCAGTCTAGTAACCCCAATGAAATTATAATAAATATTGAATGAATAGGGTCTGAATGAGTGTGGCTTTGCTGTAGTACAACCCAACAAACAAACATATACTAGATTGTCTATTATGTACAATGAATTGTAATATAAATCACAGTGCATATATCACTGTGATATAAAGCACAGTGCAAGTGCCGATTATGTGCAAAGTATTGGCAGGAGGGTAGTAAAAAAAATGAAATGGTCCCTACCTTCAAGTAGCCTACATTCTGTCAGGTCATGCAGGGCCTAAAATCACAAACATGAATTTCAAAATGAAAACACAATCTCAGATTTAGGGCTGGATGATAGCCTCCTTATTTTGGGTAAAGCAATGTTTTGCCCAGGGTTACACAGACAAGATGAAGCTATCCTAGGATAAGAAACCCGGGGACTCTGGTTCCAGATGCAGCAATTTTTTTCCCCTTTACAGATAAGGAAACTGAGGCAGACAGAGGTTAAAGTGACTTGCTCAAAGTTGCACAGCAAGTAACTGCCTGAGGCTGAATTTGAACTCAGTTCTTCCTGACTCCAGGCCCTGGTCTCTATCTACTGTTAACACTTAGCTGCCTCTAGGCATAGTATATTTCACTTCTTTTCTTAGATTTTTTTCCCCATCTGTAATCAGTAACATCTCAGGCATCTTTTGATTGGCAGACATCATAGATTCTTTGTTATTCTGTCTTAAAAAAAAGCAAAACACACTATTTATGCTGACATTTGAGTAGCGCTGTATGAGTGTCCAGGTGGGTGTAAGGATAGCATTCTACACAGTTTGTTGGAAGCCATGCACTCTGAAAAATGAGATTTGATTACACTTCTCTTAGCAATCAAATTCTAGCTTTTCAATCTACAAGAGAGAATGGACTTTAACCATTAACCTAATATACCAAGAAATAATGATACCGGTCAAAATGGAAGTAACGGCATAAACCATGGATATTATCTTTGGTGGGATTTTTTTTCTTTAACTGTTCCAATAAAAATCACTTGTCTTCCTTAGCCTTTCACATAACTGTACAGCAGCTTAGCTGATTTTAATGCCTTTTTAGTGTTTTCTAGAAATGTGTAAATGATCCACAGTATGAACTGTGACTCTTAAGTTTATACCCAAACTACAACAGAGAGAAAAATGATGCAGTTCTTTGTTGAGCCTTGATAATGTTCTTAGCCTCAGGATCAGCAGAGCCAGTTTGGCTGAATGATGCTACTCAGAAATATCATCATATGCCAGCTAAGGCAGAGGTTAAGACTTTGCCTTCATCTTTGCCCCCTTTGCCTCTTCTCTTTAATTTGGAAGAAACCCTCAATAGGCAAATACTCATTTCATTATTCAGTCATTTTACAATCATGTCTGACTCTTCGTGACTCCACTTGGTGTTTTCTTGGCAAACATACTGGAGTGGTTTGCCATTTCCTTCTCCAAGGTACTTATCAGAATCTTCTTAAGAGAGAGCTAGGTGGCACGTTATGGTGCTGGACCTGGAGTCAGGAAGAGCTGAATTCACATCTGCTTTGGACACTTACTAGCTTTGTGACCCTGGGCAAGTTACTTCATCTCTACCTACCTCAGTTTCCTTATCTGTAAAACTGGAATAATAACAGCACCTACCTCCCAAGGTTGTTATGAGAATCACATGAGAAAGAAATTGTAACAAAACCACTTAGCACAGTCCCTGGCACATAGTAAGTGCTATATAAATGCTAGCTATTATTATTAAGAGAAAGGAATTTTCAGTCATCATTATTTAGTGTTTTACTAATATTGCCTTGTTATTACGGAGCACTTAGGTGGCACAGTGTATAGAATGTTGGGTCTAGAGTCAGAAAGACCTGAGTTCAGATCTGGCCTCAGACACTTACTAGCTTGTGACCCTGAACAAGTCACTTCACTCTGTTTGCCTCAGATTCCTGATCTGTAAAATGAGCTGGAGAAGGAAATGGCAAACCACTGTAGTATCTCTGCTTAGAAAACCCCAAATGAGGTCATAGAGATGGGGACATAACTGAACTGACTGAACTATTATTGTCTGACTTGTACTAGAGGCTCAAAGTGTGATGTACATAGACCAGATAAAAGATGCAGTCCCTCCCCTAAAAATACTTACAGTGAAAAAAGAAAAGGATTTATAATAGTCTTAGTGGGAGATCTAGGCCAGATGTAGTTGGTGACATAGGAAAAAGCAGCTCAGAAAACGTATGCTTATACAAGATAAGTCCACATAGGTTGTCTAAATTTATAGACACATGGCTTGTGGGCTACAAGGAAAGTTATCTCTGGAATCTGGCCTAGCCTTCTCCAAGGGAAACTTATTTCTGTCTTGAAGGGAGGAGAAAGGTAGTGGCAAGGTGCTTGTTCCTTCCCTTGTCTATCTCCAATCTCTTAGAGGCGATCTGGCTAGACGTATCTATCTGTACCCTGGTATTGCTTGTTTAGCGTTATCATTTCGGTGCACTTCAGAAGGAAAGCTCTTTTCCTGCTCTCTCTTAATAAGGAGGGTAGTGCTAAGTTTACACTCACCAACTTAACCTCTTCCCACCATATGTTAGTTATACAAACAACCATCGCAAATAGCAAACAGTTGCTAAATCCAAGCAAAAAAGACTGGACAGAAATTTGGAGAATTTCTACAGATTTGAATATACAGGAAAGTACACAATAGTGAATGAGCTTTTTGTTGGGAGTAAGTTAAGATCTCAGCACCAATGAAGAAGAGGAGTCTGAGCGAAGGGGAGTCTCTAAAGCTGAAAATCAGGGAATTTGAAGATCCTACTTCCCCTGCGTGCTTGCATCTTCCATCATCTTTCTTTATCCCTCCCTAAAGAAGCCCTGCACTTACTCCATCTCATCTGTGGGTACTACACGCCATGACATACCTGGCATTCTCTCTCCCAATTAAGAATCATGTTTCCTTGGACATACTAGCTGCATGCAAAAACCCCCTAGCTACAGTCTCATAGGATCTAGCAGCCTAATGATCAACTGAAATTCAACCAGATTGAAAAGATGTTGGACTGTGGGAATGTTTGAACTCTGAAAGGAAGAGAGGCAGCTCTGATGTTAATGGATTTAAGGACCTGGGTCTGAATTTTGGCTGTATGACCTAGGGTAAGTCAGTTAATAAAAATAATGACTAAACATTTGTAGTTCAGTTGTTTCTGTCATGACCAACTATTTATGATGCCATCTGGGTTTTTCTTGGCAAAGAAACTGGAGTGGTTTGCCATTTCTTTCTTCAGTTCATTTGATGGATCAGGAAACTGAGGCAAACAGGGTTATGTGACTTGCCCAGGGTCACACAGTCAGTAATTGTCTGAGGCTGGATCGGAACTCGGGTCTTCCTGACTCCAGGCTCAGAGTTCTGTGCACTATGGCACCACCTAGCAGCCCAGACTATCGTTTACATAATAATTTAAGGCATGTGAAATACTCTGCATTTGTTATCTCATTTGAGACTCACAATATCCTGTGAAGTAGGCTACCACGATTCTCATAGTACAAATGGAGACACTGAGTCTCGGAGAAGTTAAGTGAGTTCTCAGGATCATCTAGCTAGTTAAGTGTCTGAGACAGGCCCCAAAGGGAGATTTTCCAGCTCTCCTTCCACTGCAATGTAACCTACCTATTTAACCTCTTTGGGCCTTAGTTTCCTCTCTGTCCTAGGATTCTATCCCACTTTTTAGCCTTGAAACCTATGATCTTAAAAGCATTCCTAGCAGCATCAGATCTTCCCTTTTTGACCTACTGACTAGTATGGGAAGGGCTAGGAAAATTTTTGTAGCTTGTTTTAAATGTTTTAGCTGGCAGGTTAAAAAAAACCCCACAAAACAATAATCTCCTTTTAAAGCAATTAGTCTGAGAGAAACAACCATGACAGTGAAGAAACTGCATTTACAGCTGAATAATAATTGAGAGGTTAGACTGGGGCAGAGATGCAGGCTCAAAGATTAGATACAGCCAGCCTTTTAATAAAGGCAAATGGGAATTTCAGTGATAAAATTAAGAAACTGGCCAGTTCACTTTTGCTTTTCTGTTTAGCAATTCAAGAGGAGCTCCCTCAGAAATATGAAAAAGAGACAGAGAGAGACAGGTGGGAGAGAAATATGAAGGAGACAGAGAGACAGAGAAGATAAAGAGAAAGCATTAAATAGCATGCAGCCAGCCTGTAGAATTCCCTACTGTGGGAGGTCAGAGAGCCTAACACCGTGGCAGAATTTCAAAGAAGACTGGATAATTTTGTGGCAAATATTAACGTTTACTGTTACGCATGTTAAAAGACTGGTAATCAAATCTCATGCCTCACAGTGATCCAGTACAGTTTTCTTCCTTCTTTCCTCTCCTTTCCCTTCTGCAGATGGTTCTTACTACTGCCAGAGATGCCCACTTGGTTTGAGGAATGTAATTCTATGGTTCTATAAGCCAACGTTTGTTACTCATAAGAGTATGTGCTCTAAGGAAATCACCGAACCAGACATGTACTTCCTACCCCCACTTCCACCTGCCACCATTTTAAAACATGCTCATAGAGTCATGGGCTGTTAGGAATTATAAGGAACCTTAGAACTCAGTTAATGAAAGTATGTTATTTTATAGATAAGTGACTTGTTCAGGGTCATGGGTTAATAGAAAAGCTGAGATTCCAATCCTAGTTTCCTGACCCCAATACCAACGCTGCTGGATAAACTCTAGCTCAGAGGACACCCAAAGGGGTAACCTGAATCAGAGAATTCTGTGCCATGGGATGTAGATGTTTCCTTCTGTGTGTTGTGAGGGTGATGTGCACTACCCAAAAGACACCTTCATACTGAGAAGTCCAGACACTAAAAGATACTACAAAAATGGGAAGTGTTTTTCATATCGGATGAAGAAAAATCAAGGAGGAAAAGTTAGCATGGACTTGTTTATTTACTTTATACTTATCTATCATGTAAATAACATGGGAAAGATTCAAAGGAAGAGCCATGTCAATCAAGCCATTTATTCAGAACTCACCATGTGACAGGTATAGTTGGGGATTTTTGTTGTTGTCATTTCAGTTCTGCCCAACTCTCTGTGACCCCATTTAGGGTTTTCTTGGCAAAGACACTGGAATGGTTTACCATTTCTTTCTCCAGCTCATCAACAGATGAGGAAACGGAGACAAACACGGTGAAGTGATTTGTCCAGGGTCTAAGTCCTGATTTGAACTCAGATCCTCCTAACTTAAGGCCTCACATTCTATCTACCTCATCACCTAGTTGAGGAAACAAAACCAAAAATGAAAGTCTTTGCTGTCAAAGATCTTATTCTCTATTTGAAGATATAAGATATATGGTGCCATGGCGGCCAGCGATGGGAGTTTTGATCTAGGCAGTCACAAGGTGGGTGTAACATTTTTTACAAAAACAAAACTGGAAAAAAAAAGTTAAATTTTATTAATTCAACAAATATTTGTGGAGTGACTACTGTGAGTACAATACTATGTTGGGGGATACAGAAACTAACTTACAGAAATGATAAATTAGGAGATAATTATTTACTTAAAATTCATCATAGGATTCATTTGTATAAGTGCTCCATGTGCAATTAAAATATGACTCAATGTACAGAAATTTGATTTACATGTGATTTTTTTTTCAGGATCACATCTATTATGTAAAGTGAGATACACCCATACACGATGGCACATTTACTAGTAAACTATGAGATGCTTGTCACAAACAATTAAAACGAAAGCACATTTGTCAAAGTAAGTTAACAAAGTATATTTTGTGATGTGGACTCCTTGACACTTCATCATGCTTGCGTGAACACTCTTTAAGCTACAAGAACTGGCTAGTCAGCTTTACCGGCGAGAAAATTCTAAATTCACCAGCTTCCTGACTGGGTCTCGTATGAAAAAAAAATACAAAACCAAATCTGATTGTCCCAGCCGCAGAAAATGGGGGCCAGGTTTTGAACTGCTTCTTCAGACATGATGATAGCTTGCCATGACAAAGAATCAAAAAAGGTTACAATCCAAAATAACTTACCCAGTCCACAACACCCGTTTTACAGATGAGCCAATGGAGCACAGATGTTAAGCACGCCGTCCAAGACAACACAGCCAGTAAGGGTCAGGGCTATACTTTGAAACCAGGCTTTTGGATGATCCATTTCATGCTTTTACACCATACTACATACCTGCCTTTTCTTGATGTCCTGAAGCAGGTTTTACCTCAGGTGAGTCCAGCAATTCAACCTCATGAGGAGCACCTCCCTCCTAATTCCATCCCCTTGCTGTGACTCCCTGGCCCACCCCTCTCCCATATTCTTGAAGCGCTAAGACTACCAGACTGTAGCTTATTATTTACTGAATTTCACTGACTGTAAGTCACACTTTCTACCCATATTTGGATTATACAAAACCCGAGCGTAGGTTAAAATTGGTGCTATTTTTCAGTATAGAGCTATGTATTTTTATCCTTTGGAAGACTTAGGAATACAGTTTATATTCAGGAATGACCTATATGCTGGCCATTAAAATGTGCTATTCCATATTGGTTTGTACTATTTCACAGTTCGTGGCAGACTTTTAATAAAAACTTACTGAGTGATTGTGTGAGTAATTTGTCTCACATGATACCTAACAATATAGGATTGTAAACTCATTAAGATCAGGAATTTTGTCTTATAGTTTTCTTTTCAAAAATCCCTACAATACTTTATTAATGCTTATTGCTTAATTAACCTCAGAAATAGGAAAATTCATTCTGGTTAGGGACCAAAAAAAAAAAAAAAAAAGAGAATCATCTTTTCATAATCTCTTGGCCCCTAGAGGCAGCTTGGTGGTGCTGCAGATAGAACAATGACCTGTAATCAGAAGAGACCAGGGTCAAATCTAGCCTCAGATACTTTCCACTTATGTGACCGTGGGGAAATCACTTTCCCTCTATTTGACTCAGTTTCCTTGACTGTAAAATAAGGATTCTGATAAGATTTATCCTTCAGGGTTGTTGTGAAAATCAAATGAGATTAAATATGCAAGGTGCCTGCTTGTTTCCTTCCTTCTTCATGGAATTTAAATTGGCTTTGTTAGTGCTAGATTCTCTTTGATAGACTATCTTATGTGATAGGATCTACAATATAAAGACACCTTATGAACCACTGAGTTTAACCCTCTTCAGTTTTACAGGTAGGGAAAATGAGACTAAACAGTCAGCGTTGCCAGGTCACACCTGGTTAGTTAATAGAGCCATACTTCCAACCCAGGTTCTCTCTCTCCAAGTCTAACACTCTTTCTCCTATGCCACTTGCTGCACTAGATGAAGCCAGTGTTAGGATCTTCTAGAGGGAAAGCAGACAGGACAGACGAGGACTAAAAAGAGTGTTCATTTCTTAATTCCCTCAGCTGCCCTTCACATCAGCTCCTGATAATTCTACGAACAGGAAGTGGAGGAGAAGGAAAGTCCATCCACAAAAGGGATTGGAGGAGGAGGTCTTGCCTAGTACCTTTCCCCTCTTTTCTTTTTAATGTTTATAACCCTGGTTAGGAGACCGAGTGTCAATATGTACCTCTCTAGATGGTGGAGGATGGATGATAGGAGCTTCATTAGAACTCTTCATGATGTATTGGTGGGTGGTGGGGGTGGGTATGATTCAGGTTCTTAGAACTAAAGCCACTCCTTGTGGCATTCACATGTGAATTGCAATATAATGACAACTGCCCTCTCAGAAAACACTTTCCCCCATCCGAGATCTATCCCTAGGGAAAGCAGTTCACTGTTTTCAACAGGAGAGCTTTCTTTCTATGGTTTGTCCCCAAAATAGATTTAATAGGTATTGTAAATACTCTGGTCATTTTACTGAGAGCACATTAACTTCATCCAAGAGACAGAAATCAGCCTTGATCCTGCTGTCTCCAATGAGTGTTTATTCATGTTCAGAACCCGGGTATTTCCTTTCATTGTTTAAACTGAGCTCTCCTTATTCATTGACCTCTTATTATCTAACTTTGTAATTGAAATTAACCTTGTTAATTTTTATTTTATTTCATTTGAGGGTTTTGAAGTAGAGTCTATAGGATCAAAAGAAATGTGAGCCCCATATATTCAGACAAAATGCAGAAGAAAGTGAATGTCTTATCAGTGATAACAGTAAGAGATGGCAGCGGCACCGGGCAAGGATCTGGGTTGATTAGGGTTTTAGAGAGTGGCTGGCATTTTCCCATAAGTACCTTGATTTCCAGCAAGTGAAAATTCAGTGCGCTTAATTCTTTTCCTTTTTCACTAGTGGAAATATATTTGTGTAAAGAGAGAGGGGCAGCACTGTTGTTGAGTTATTTCAGTTGTGTCCAACTCTTTGTGACCTCAGTTGGGGTTTTGTTGGCAAAGATACTGGAATGGTTTGCCATTTCCTTCTCCAACTCATTTTACAGATCAGGAAACTGAAGCAAACAGGATGAAGTGACTTGCCAAGGGTCACACAGCTAGTAAGGAACAGAAGGCTCTATCTACCACGTCACCTAGCTACCCACGGCAGCATTAGTATAGTGCATAACATACTGGGTCTGGAGGCAGAAAGACCTTGGTCCAAAATCTACTTTTAAGACTAGCTATGTGATTCAAGGGCAGGTCACTTAACATTTCTGAGCCTAAGGTGACTCCTTAAGATTATCAAAGGTTCTCAAAGTATGATTTGGGGACTCCTTGGGATCCGTAAGACCATTGCAGGGAGTGTGATGAGGTAAAAATCTACAATAACGCTAAAACGTATTTGCCCATTAAAATGCTCCTCCTTTTTCTAACCACATAGATGTGTGAAGCTGGATTATCTTCATACACTTCCACTAAAACAACACATCCAAAAAGGCAGAAGCAGAATCCAACAGTCTTCTATTAAGTCAATCATTAAAGAGATTTGCAAAAATGTGCAAAATAATGCCACTTTTCCACTAAATTATCTTTCTTTGTGGAAATACAGTTATTTTCATTAAAATATGCTATTTATATTAACCTAAGGGGTTTATCATTATTTTAAGTGAATAAGTAAATATTGCAATACTTTACCAGTTTTAATCTCTAACACTATAAATACAAACTGATAGATATAACCCACATGAATAGAAGTTTTGGGATCCTCAATAAGCTTTAAATACGAAAGGGTTCCGAGAGCAACAAATTTGCAAATTGCTGAGCTGGTATTGACCCTGTCACGTGACAGAAGCTTATAATTAAACTTTTAAAGTTATTTCAAAGAGCACATAATGTTTCCTAAGGAAAGGTTTTGTTTTTTTTAAAAATAACTGTCTGGATTATAGTGGCATAGATTTTGAACTGGAGGGGACTTTAGAGGTTATTAAGTCCAAACCCCTAATTTTCCAGGTAATGAAACTGAGATCCAGAGAAGTAAAATGATTTGCCTGGAGTCACACAGCCAGTACTCATCAGAGGTGGGGCTCCAACCCAGGTCTTCTTGACTCTACGTCCAGCAATCTATCCACTAAACCACATTACCCCTCATGGTAGTCCAATCCCTCAACACCTTTCCCCCTGACAAACCTTTTGCACTTTCCTCTCCAATCTGGTCTTGGGGACCAGGCAATAGCCAGACAATTTTTTAGGATAAAACATTGCTTCTGGGATGACTGACTAAAATGGTCATCAAAGGATCCAAATTTGAATTCTCACTCTGAGGCTTACTCTCCGTATGGTTTTGGACAAATAATTTTCTTTCCCTGTGACTCACTCTGCTCATCTATAAAGTAGCTATTTCTTACTTTCTGTTCATAATATTGAAGTCCCAAAGTACAGCAACTTAGCGCTGGCCTAAATGGCAAAGTCAGTGAGTAGCTTTTATCTTGTTTAGATGAGATCGATGGATATCAGGCTCAAATCTGGTTATATTCATTTCCGAAGCTTTTCAATCCTCCTTCTGGACACAATTCTCAATAAACAGCTCTGTGGTACACTGCCAGGCTAGAGCACAATGATGCTGATGCATGGAACTTTTCTATTGCTTTGTTTTTGCCAAAGAAAAGTGGATAAACCAGCACTGTCCAGACCCTGGGTATTCAAGATGCAGTAATACTGGGAAAATGAGGCAAAGGAATTCTGGGATGCAGCAGAAGACTATCGTGCTGGTCCCTTTCCCAGTTGGAGCATAAAGCATGAATCATAGACATGATTGCCTTAGAGCAGCTCCGGGGGAAGCTATTAGGAGACATTGTGCCAAGCTGCGGCATGGAGCTGTCAGAATGTCAGCATACGGCCCTAAAACGCATTTCTCGTAAATGACAGCAAATGGTGAAACATTGAGAGGAAGACCTTTTCTGGACAGCCAAGGAGACCGAGTATAGATACAACCCTAAAGGTGATGACTTTGAGCTTAATAAAGCTGAGCTGGCTTATCTGACATTACAAAGCAGGCCTGAGATGGACCCCAAAACTTCCCCCCCTAATTTTTATTTCTAATTTACTTTCTTACTGTTTTTTCCTAATTTTTTTTTTGTTTTCTAATATTTATTTTCTTACTTTGATTGGAAGTAATTTCACTCTTAGAGACTCTCCTAAATCCTTTTGTAGAGCAGATTATGTTAATCAAACAAAATTGCAATGTACCTTTAACATTTAATTAGCTAGGGATTAGTCATCATAGGTAATAGCTAGGGCAGTACTTTTAGCACTTTTTGCAAAGCACTTTATATATAATATTTCAAACATCTTACAACAATACTGAAAGATAGATTCCAGTATTATGCCCATTTTACAGATGAGGAAACTGAGGCTGAATCTGGACCAAGATCTGCATTTGGGTCTTTCTGTCTCCATCTCCTGTGACACCTACTTGCTTTAGCTTACATCTTCAATGATAGCATGTGAACTATAGCTTCTATCAGTAGTAACAAACACAATGTAATGACAGCAATAATTCCCTTTTCTATAGGGCTTTGAGGTTTATGAAGTTCTTTCTCCATAACAACTATATAGAGTAAGTGGCACAACCTCTTCCCCCCATCCCCTGCTGACCCAATGTACATGGAAGGAGGAAACAGCCAACATTTGGGCTGGCCCTGAGGACAATAAGAGTTCACACAAGAAAGCACTCTACAGTTAACAAAATGCTCTCCTCAAACCACCTTGGGAAGTGGGTATTGCACAAATTATCACCATTTTAGAGTGAGAAAGCTGAGATTAAGAGAGGTTAGGTCACTTGGTCATAGTCACACAGCTATCCAATAACAGAACCAGACTGTGAACTCCTGGGTCTAAAGACTTCAAGTCCAATATTCTTTTCCCTCAACCACATTGTGTGTTAGGGGATCAGACATTTAGCCAGCAGTACAGGCAGTAACCTGAAGATTTCTGTATTTTTCCCTGAGCAAAGACAGGGAAAGAAGTAGCGATTGCCAGCTGTCCCTGAAAAGTCAGCTGGAATCACAGCCCTTTGACTGACTTCCTTTGTACAGGGCATCTTCCTATCCTAACAAAGGCTGCCTTGTTCTGAAAATGCTAGGTTTTCACCTGAACTCCCCCATGAAACCAAGGATTGGAATTCCCCCCTGACTAAATTTTCCATTTTCTGCTACCTCATTAATTAATCCCAGCTCGAAAGGTGGAAGTGTCTGAGACTTGACCTGCCATCTTTGCATCTCACTAAACTAATGTCAACTCTGTGCCACCCTGCCATGCTTTCCTTGCCTGCTGCCCTAATATGTGCATGAGAAAAGTGAGACAAAGTTTTGACTGATTAGTCTGGGAGAAAACATTGGCTATGGGTACCAGCAACAAAATTGTGGCTATCAAGAACAGCTCTCTGGAGGGTTCTCTTGCTTGAGTGTGACCCCAAAAGCTTTCTGGGGCTGGCTGAGCAGGGTACCTTGGAGTGAGAAGCTAGCTGCTTCCCAGTTAACCTGATTTTGTGGATTTCCTGTTTTTTTCTTTCAATCAAACCTATGACTCCACTGGTATGAGGAACTCCCTGTGAGTTCCTTCCTCTCCTGATACAAACCTTTAATTTGCATTAAATTTACAATCTTTAATTTACAATCTTAGCGGTACTATGAGGTGAAGTGATGGGCCCAGGGTCACTTAATTCAGTATGTATCTGGGATGTGATTTGAATCCAGCTCTCTGTGATTCCAAAGCCAGGTTGCCATTCACAATGCCATGCTGTCTCTGGATACAATTCATTTTAAGAGGTAATGTTGTGTTGACTATAACTGGAGAAGGGCCATATTCATCCTTGCCTATCTAGATACCTATGGGATTTCAAGTTTTATTCTCAACGCAGTAAGGTGGCACGGTGGAGAGGGCCTGATTCAGGACGATTTGAGTTAAAATCTGGCCGGAGACGTGCACTGGTTGCTTAACCCCAGGCCGATGACCTACCCTCTGTCTGTCTCAGGTTCTTCAACTATAAAGTGAGGAAAATGATGGCACCTACCTTGAAGGGCTGTTGTGAGGATCCAATAAGATATTTGTAAAGCGCTTAGCACAGTGCTGGGCATATGGTACATGTTATATAAATGCTTTTTCCTTTCCCCTTCCCTACCCCAAACTGGTGCCTCTAGAGTTGCCCTGGCACCATGAGAAACAATTCAGATGGCTTTTATAGCCCTTTCTCTTTGTTGGCCCCAGGAGCACCCAGACAAGGTCCTTAGGTTCAGGGCCCTAGTCTTTCTTGGTTTCCAGAGCTGTATCTGTCTGGATGTCAGGGGACAGAGAGTCAAGACCTTGGGCTGGTCAGTCCTCCTCTCTGGATCTCAGTTTCTCAACTGTAAAATAAGGGGGTTGGACTGAATGATTTCCAATGTTCCTTCTAGTTCTTAATCTCTGAGCCTGCGGTTGTTTTCCTACCACCAAGCCCCTTCCCAGGGAGGCTAGAGAGCTCTTCTCTCTGCAGTTATTTGTCATTCTGTGGGCACATCAGACTTGCATCTCAGTTTGGGCTGCCATCGCTTCGATTATGCACAAGCACAATGTTAAATGTTATGATGTGAAACATCATTTATTTCCTCGGCAATTCATCCCAGAGCCAGGCCTGTTACTGCCACAGTTGCAGTTATTGCTCTTACTGGAGAGAATTCCAAGCTCCCCACTTTACAGGCTGTAAATTCTCTTTCTCTCTCCTCCACCCTCTTTCTTTCCTTTCCCCAAATCCCCACCACCTTCCTCCCCCTTCTCCCTTTCTCCTATTGACCACTTGTTAAATCTTTTGTTTGTTTCCCCCCTTTCTCCTGGGACCCTCAGACAGGCAGCCTTGCCAGATTCATTTTCTGATCAAAGCTGTTTGATTTGGTCAATTTTGCCACATTGGAGACGTTCTCTATTACAGAGATAAATAGCCTTGGGCTAACTGTCAACGAAAACTTGTAAGCTAATAAATTATTCCAATTTCTTCCCCCGGATTTCTCTGGAGACAGCCCTAGGAAATACACTTTTTGATTAGTAAATTTCTCTGTGTGTGTGTCTGGACATTCAAATGTGTCGGCTTTGATTAGCACCGTTGCTTTTCAAGTAGACGTTGGCTGAGGGGCTGTCAGTTGCAGGCAGCCCTGATGCATAATGCATCAACTGGGCCCGGAAACAGGAGCTTCATCCAAGACTGGAAAGGCGGGAAAATTGCCCTAACCACCCCTGGCTTCCTGGGTACCAAAGGGAGCTCAACTTGCAAGACTTGACAGGACTTGCTTTGGTTTCAGCGGGTCTCCCCCCAAGCAGGCCAAAAGGATTAGGGGGAAGACCGGTCCGTGGGCTCCCGGGAGCCAGTGCAGCCAAACTGTCTGCTCCAGCCTTCTCTTCTTCCTCCCACTCATATACTCATGTAGTCCCATCTCACGTACTCATAGAATCCCATCCCACATCCTCATCCCACATCCAGCCCCATCTCACATACTCATAGAATCTCATCCCACATCCTCATCCCACATCCTCATCCCACATCCTTGTCCCATCCCATCCCATCCCATTCCAACCTCATGCTGGGTCATACGGGCCACCACTGTGGGCAAAGGCTCCAGTCTCCTACGGAGGCCCAGCTTTCCCTTCACCTACCACATGGATCCCTGTTTGTCTGCCGTTTGCCTAGTTAAGGGCTCGCAGGTTGTTATAGAAACAATATTTTGGCTATAACAAATCAATCGGTGCGTGTGAACACAAACATACAGATCATTTATCAACTGCAAAATACCCTAAATTATGACCTTTCTAAAACCTATCAGAAGGGCGAGGGAATGCACAATGTAAATTAAACTTTGAAGGGTCAGTGGTTTTTACTTTCACTATTCATCTTTCTTTCACCTTATAGGTTTAAGAACAAGAGGGCTGTGTAATTACATTTCAATGGGGTGCAGCGGTTCATTATTCTCAGCTATACCGATCTACTGCAACATTTCCAATGCAGTCAGGTACATTTTAGCAGATATTAGTTGGTATAAGACCATACTTGCTCTTTGGGACTGGTAACATCTTTTAATGCATAACAGGGCTATCATCTCAATTTACAAAAGGCTAAAAGGTTGGTTGTGATTTTTTTAGATCAATACAGTTGTTCATATTTTATAAAGATAGTAGACTGCCTGATAATTCCTCTTCTCTGTCCCATTATTTATTTACACATTTCTTCTCAATTACTTCCTTTTTCCTGATTTCCCCACCTTAAACACTTACCACTCTTTGAAGGGGGACATTTTCCCACTACTGTCCACAGCACTGATATAAATGGGCAGCTTCTAACCAAAAACTCTGATGATGCCAATTACTTGGTTACATGTACTAGATGGCAGGACTTAGAAATGAAATGTTTAGCTCTGGAGTATATTGCTACTCAGTAGCTTTTCAGTCATGCCCAACTCTTCATGACCCCATTTGGGATTTTCTTGGCAAAGATACTGGAGTGGCTGGCCATTTCGTTCTCCAGCTTATTTTACAGATGAGGAAACTGAGGCAAACAAGATGAAGTGCCCAGGGTCATACAGCCAGTAAGTGTCTGAAGTCAGACTTGAACTCAGGAAGACTCATCTTCCTGGTTCTAGGCCCAGCACTTTAGCTGCTGCGCCACCTTGCTCTGGGGAAAAACCTCTAGAGATGTCCAGTTATAGCAAGGCTCGTGTTCTACTTGTGGAATAAGGAACCAAATTCTGCAACTAAAGTTTTTTTAAAAAAGCAGAACAGACCAAAGGGGTAGGGGCAGGGTGGCATATGCCCTCTTGAATTTTGATGGCTAAGGATTTGAATAGTGTAGACACATTTTAGAAATTATCTGGATTATTTCCTAAACTCATATAACTATAACATGATTAAGCTGGTGTCATGAACTTTCTAGTTCTCTAGAAAGAGTTGTGATTGTTGAGCCATTTCAGTTGTGTCCAACTCTTTGTGACTTCATTTGGGGTATTCTTGGAAAAGATTGGCTTGCCATTTCCTACTCCAGTTCATTTTACAGATGAAGAAACTGAGGCAAACAAGATTAAGTGACTTGCTCAGGGTCACACAGCTTGGAAGTGTTTGGGGTCAGATTTGAACTCAGGTCTACCTGACTCCAAGTCCAGCCCTCTTTCCACTGCACCACTGAGCTGCTCTCTAGCAAGAGTACTGGACAAGAAAATAGAAGGCCTTGGGTTCTTGACCATTTACTACTGTGTGCCCTCTGATAATCTGGGCCTTATTGTGAAATGAAGGAGTTGCACTAGATGCTCTAACATTCTGTGATCAGTAAGATAATATTTGGAATTTTACAAGATATAAGATAGTGACCATTGCCAAGGAAGAAATATTGTGATTCCTCTGACTGACAGCCTGATCTTACCATAGTTATCATATTAAAATTGGGGAGGATGGGACCAGGGCTTTGAGTGATCCTCTGGGACAGTGGCTCCCAAACTTTTTGGTCCTAGGATCTCTTTTCTATCTTAAAAATGATCGAGGACCCCAAAGAGTTCATCTTTAGGTAGGTCATATCTCTCGTATTTACCACATTAAAATGAAAATTGCTAAATTTTAAAATATTAATTTATTTAAAAAGTAACAAATTACATAACTATATAACATATCATATAAACATTATATAAATGTAAATGAATAGAAATAATATAAATAACATCTTTTTATAAAGAATAACTATTTTTCCAAACAAAAACTTAGTAAGAAGAGTGACATTGTTTTACACATTTTTGTAAATCTTTTTAATGATTGGATTAATGGAAAACAGCTGCAATCTCTTACCTGCTTCTGTAGTCAATCTGTATCAATGTGCTGTTTTGGTTGAAGTATATGAAGAAAACCCAGCCTCACACAGATATGTAGTTGGCAGACAGCAGGAATACTTTAGTAGGTAAATAATATATTATTGTGAAAATACTTTTGACTTTACAAATCCTTGAAGGAATCTCAGGGATAGTTTGAGAACTGCTGTTCTACCTCATCCCCTGCTTTGAAGCTTCAGTCACATCTTGGAATAGTACCCCTTGTTAAAATAAAACTTCTTAGGATTAAAATAAAGCGGAGCTAGGTGACTCAGTGCCGGGCCTGGAGTCAAGAGAACCTGGGTTCAAATTTGGCCTAAGACACTTACTAGCTATGTGACCATGGGCAAATCACTAAACTTCTTTGCCTGTTTCCTCATCTGTAAAATGAACTGGAGAAAGAAATGGCAAACCACCCCAGCATCTCTGCCAAGAAAACCTGAAATGGGATCTTGAAGAGTGAATGAATGAATGAACAAGAAAGTGTTAAAAATAACACTGGCTGAGAATAAATAACTAGAGTCACACAACTCCTATACTGGATAGATCAGCATTATTATTCCTATTGCCTGAAAAGGAAACTGAGACTCAGAATGACAGAAGGATGTTATCAGGAGCACATGTGGAATCAGTGCAGAATTAATTACTAATCACTACGCAAGTCTAAGCTCAGACCACTAGATCTCAAGGCCTTCCGTCATGCCGGGCAATAGATGCACAAAATGGTTCGAATCAGAAGACCCAGTCAGTGTCTATCTCATTTCCAAAATGGCAATCGCTTGGCCAAATGCCACTAAGCCTCTTGCTATGCCTCCCAAATTGGCCTGTACTTATAGACATAAGCTATTTATTGTTCATTTGTTTCAGCCCTGTCCAACTTTTCATGACCCCATTCGGGGTTTCCTTGGCCAAGATACTGGAGTGGTTTGCCATTTCCTTCTCCAGTTCATTTTATAGATGAGGAAACGGAGGCAATAGGGTTAAGTGACTTGTCCAGGGTCACACAGCTAGTAGGTGTCTGAAGCTGGATTTGAACTCAGAAAGATGAGTATTCCTGTTTCTAAGCCCTGCCCTCTATCCACCAAGCTGCACCAAAAGAAAATCCTTGGAGTGATTTGCCATTTCCTTCGACAGACTTAGCCTATAGCAGCTATCAATTCCAAACTATGCAATGTGCCCACTGGATATCAATCTCAGCCTCCTCATCCAGGTCCCACCAGAACCTTGGATTTTGTCCACCTCTGGAACCACCCTGGGTTCATACACATAGCTCTCCTTTCACCCGTAACCAAGCCTTCACATCATTTCCAAGCCATGCCATTATTTGTTCCCAATCCTCTCCCACATCCTCTTTAGAATGTAAGCTCCTTGCTGCAAAGGGAAAGATCAGAAGCAAGATAACACTGTGACGGTGATCAGCTGTGAGACACTTAGCTTCTGATCAAGAAGGATCCAAGGCAATTCCAAAGGACCCAGGATGAAAAATGTTATTCACTTTCAGAGACAGAACTGAGAAATTCTGAGTACAGATTGAAGCATACCTTTTTCACTTTATTTTTCTTTGTGCGCTTTTTTTGGCAACATGACTCATATGAAAATATGTTTTGCATGAGTTCATATGCATAATCATATTGATTGAGTTTTGCTTGAGTTTTTAAAGACTGGAGAAAGGGTGAGTGTGAGGAAGAGATTTTGGAATTCAACATTTTAAAAAAATTAATGTTAAATTATTTACAAATGTAATTGGGGGCAGCTAGGTGGTGCAGTGGATAAAATGCTGACCCTAGAGTGACCTCAGACACTTAACAGCTGTGTGACACTAGGCAAGTCATTTAACCCTGATGGTGTCCCCCCCAATTTTTTTGATGTAATTGGGCAATATTTAATGAAATAAATAAAAATACACTTTAAAAAAAATAAGTTCCTCAGGGACAAGAACGATCTTGCAGGCACTTCCAATCCCAGCACTAGCATAGAAAGTGCTTAGTAAATATGTCTCTATTTTAATTTCTTTCCATCTATCAACTTATCTATCCATTATCTATTTATGTCCTGCTATCAGTATCCTTTTTTTAAACATAATTTCTTTTTAAAAATTTTTTTGGAAAGGGAAAGGCAAGGTAATTCGGGTTAATTGACTTGCCCAAGGTCACATACCTAGTAAATGTCAAGTATCTGAGGCAGGATTTGAACTCAGGTCCTGTCCTCTATTCATTGTGTCACTTAGCTGCCTCTATTTTGTTGTTGAGTGTTAGATTCTGGAAAGGTTTGCCGTTTCTTTCTCCAGCTCACTTCACAGATGAGAAAACTGAGGCCAACAGGGTTAAGTGACTTGGGATACACAGCTACCAAGTGTCTGAGGTCAGATTTGAATTCATAAAGCCCAACGTTCTATCCATTTCACTACCTAACTGCCCTGCTATTAATATAGATGAGTCCTATTCCCATGGTGAGGACCCTGCCTTTGGTAAGAACAAGCAGGGTGGTACACTAAGTAGTCTGACTCCCCCCGTCAAATCAACTCCTTGGAAATGAGTTGGCTCTGATGGTATGTATGCCACCCAGGAGCACCATTTGCAGATATGGTTCCTAGCAACGTTGCAGTATCCCTATTAGCAAATTTGGAAAGCATAGGCAAACATAGACCTAAAGTTATCTTTAATGTCTTGGAATTTGCTCATATAGTAGAATACAAGTTCCTTGAAGGCAAGGTAGTATGAGTAGGTACTTAGGAAATTTTTGTTGACTAAATGCATATTTAATTGAATACCTTGGTTTTTATCATGTATTTGTGCATAAAATCTGTTACAAGAAGTTGATTTTAGAATACGTAGAAACCTGGCAATCTCTGGGTATCTGAAAGTCTCTGGTCTGGTTTTGTCTTCGCCTGTAGACCCTCTATGAACGTTCCCTTCTCCCTTCACATACAGCTAATTTTTTTCCAGTCCCATTCATTACCTTCTTCTAAGAAGATAGACTTATTCAGTGGCTATTTCTCATGCTGTGTTCAATCTGAAGAAGGTGGCATTCAGGTAAAAACACTGACCTTGGAGTAGAAGACTTTCTCAGGAGTTTTATATTCTGTCTCCTGAATTTCAGTCGAGGAATATTGCTGAACATATTTATTTAACGACCAACAAGTCTCACTTAAAATCAGAGAATGAATAAATGGATGACTGAAAAAGCATTTATTAATCACTTACTGTGTGCCAGGCATTGTGCTAAACCCTGAGGACAGAAATAGAAACAAAGTAAGAGTGTTCCTTCCCTCAAGCAGCTTACCTTCTCATAAGGGAAAGTGGTACCAGGAAGTCCAGAGAGGAATGTTTTGGATAGGAAAGTGTTATTGGAATGAGAGTGACTTGGCACCTTATGACCTTAAAAAAAAGTTTTTTTTAATGATTTTAAATGATTCTATCTCCTAATGGCTCATTTAATATCCCTCAAAAAGACGGTGAGATCCGAAATCCATGGCGACTGACAAGTCATGCCATGTGAGTGAAACCTTTTAAAAAATGGGAAGGGGCTCATGCTCAGATTTGAAAAGGACTGCCTCTTCTCACCTGACATATTTACTACTCTGCTGGCTGAGTGGAGGTTAGACAAAGCTACCAGCCACAGAGGCCCAGACTTTTGCATCCTACTGGTGTACCTAATCCCACACGCATCAGACCTCGGATGGGTGTTGTCTGTGGCATAACAAAGGTTATGAGAACACAAAATGGTTGATCACAGATTCAAACCGGCATTTAGTGTGCTCTGCCCATAACTTGTAAATAGCGTTGTAGATGCATCCGGGGATGAACATGGCAGGCAGTCATTTTGTTTACCCTGCTTTGCATCGACTGGAACCTAGAAATTCAGGTTTCAGCTGGATAAAGAGAAGCAGCTCTAATATTCTGGTTTGCACTAGAGCCCAGAGGTTGCCTATGGTTCAAACCTTCCCCAGCCTCCTGTTCTCCCCCAGTTGAAATGTCTGTCACCAAAAAAAGTGCTTTATTTGTAAATGTTAACAAAAGCTAAACACGGGGTTTTGCTATGGTAAGAAAATGCCACACTCCCCTTCTCCATAAATTGGGTTTCTAGGAAGCAATCCCTCCCCCAAGAACCGGCTTGTGGGGAGGGCAAAGCAACCAGCTGGGTTGTAGGAGTAATAAAGAAGAAGAATCAATAGGGCATGCAATGGAGCCAAGGTGCCGCCATTCATCAAGCCGCCTCTCTGACTCCGATCATTCATCATGCTCAATGAGGCAGCAAATAGGAAAATGACTATTTGTATCAAACACATCTGCACTCATCCACTGAGGTATTTTATTCCCATTAACTCTGAAAGTAAAATACGCAGAGTTTTCGAGCTTCTTTCAGCTCAGGTTGGCAGAAGAAATTCACAGCCCGGGAACACAAACGCGTGCATGAGTTTGTGTAGCATTTCTGGGGAGGATTTTTCGTGGTTCCGGGGCTTCCAGTGTTTGTGTCTTCCCCTCGCCCCCCACCCCAGCCCTTTTTTCGGGGGATGGGAAGGGGGGCGTGAGATTCAAATCACAGTAGTCTAAAGTCACTCCCTAGCATCCCCTTCTCCCCAGTGGAGGGAACACCACCAAGGCTACAGTAAATACTCATTACGTTATCTCTCAATGGTTCCCTTTTTATCTCATAAATTACTCCTGCTAGGCGGCATGGAAGCTAATTTCACTAAGTCTGCGGAAGATCTGATGTAAATGGGAGGATTACCGTCATTATGGTGTAATATCCCATGAAATGGTAGCATCATTACTGGTTCTTTTTATGAGGTGCGCAAGTTTATTTCCACCTGCAAACGTGCTCCTGTGGCCTTCATCAGGACAGAGACCAGGATGTGTCACATAAAGAACCGAGAGACTTCAGGGCACTATTTTCTCCTAAGCTGGAGGGGTGGGGCTTATTTCCAGATAGAGGTAACTCCAACAAGGTTTGATTTAAAAAAAACAAAAAAAACAAAAAAACCCCAAACTTTCCAGCTTGGTGTTTTCACCTCGATCATTAGTGTATGGAGGAGAGTTTTCCACACCTCCCCCTTTGGTTTCCCTCTCCCGCCCCCCTCCCCCCCCCACCCAGGCTTCTCTTAAACCTTCCAGTTGACCTCATTTTCTCCTCATTCTCCCTGCTTTCTCATGTAATTAAACTGATTTTCCTGCTCAATTTCTTTGTATTCCTTACTGTGCATGAGAAAACTCCTCCTAAGTAGGGAAATAAATGAAGCAGTTTTGAACCTCCTGCCTGCCGTGCCCTCTGTGCCCCACCAGACACTCCACAAGAGACTCTACCAGAATCCCCATGATGGGGGACACTTGGGAGGAGCCGAAGCCCAGACCAGCTGGGTGCCAGTCAGCTTGCTTTCTCTCTGTGGAATTATTCTTTTAACCCAAATGGGAGGGCAGTCCTCTATAGGCTCAGAATTCTAATCCCACCTCTGATTTTTCTTCTGCTCATTAAGTTTGGCATGTATAACTAATTATTTAAGGAGCAATCTGGTGGCATCTGCTGGTGGCTGTTTGCGCAGAAAACATCAGCTACCCACAGCATTGATTATTGATATGCATAGAAGCAAAGGATGAACTGTGGCTACTGCTCTCCATCATCAGAGTGTATACACCCTCCCCACATATACATATCATGTATAGTGTACATGTATGTAACATGCCTATTCTGATGGGCAAAGTTTACACTTGTATATCACCCTTGGCATCATTTAATCTAGAGGAGTTTTCTCTACAGAAGCAGCATGAGATGAAGTCCTGGGGGCTAGGAAGGTGCCTGAGGGATAAGTTCCTGGAATTTGGGGAATGAAAAATAATAGTTTAAGTGCCCATAGGCTTGGAGTTTATTGCAGACACTTGATTTTTCATAAAACAGAAACTAAGTTATTTATGCAAGACAAGGGACCAACTGAGGACTAAGAATCCCACTCTATATTTCTTTAAACAAGGGAGGTTATTGTGTAGATAGAGCAATACTAATCTGGTTTCCTTCAAAACATGACCTGTTTGGGGGCCACTCCTGCAAACTGCTGGATTTTTGCCACTTGTCGACATGTGGGGGCTTTGTATGATGGTGTGTACGTGTCACTCGGTGAGGGTGCCCTTGACCCAGTAAAAGGTATTTGCAGCATTATCCAGTCTGGATGGTTAGCCTTTATTATTGAAAAAAATCTATGCTGTTGAAATGCCTTAAAAAGTGCATTTGTATGTTTTGCATTTTTGTTTCCCTGTGTGAACCTTGTAGAAGACATTTAAAATAGATTGTAAACAAAGAAATATTGATATGGAAACAGTTTAGTACTGTGCAAAGCCATTTTCATATAACAAAAACATTTTCGAGTTTGTTTTTTTAGACATCTATTCCCCCTACTGGTGATATTTATTCTTATTTGGGTACAAAAGGAAAAACATGTTTAGGTAATACAGAGAAGATGGAGTCTGACTGAAAATGTTTGAGTTCACAGCAATATGAGTTCTTTCATATTTAGATCTGCGAAATGCTGATCTATAACCCCACCCCACCCCCCCAAGCAAAAACTACCCAGAACCTTGAAAAAGGGACCCCTTTCCCCTAGATCACAGGTTCTGGAACATCTCGCTTCTCTAACATGGCACAAGTTAGAATTCAGAGTTCTTCCTAGGAAGCCAGAACTCTCTTTGTCTTCCCTGCAGGGTCTGCTCAGCCATGGTGGAGGCTGAAGAAAATCTCTGAAGCTGTGGTTCTCTGGAATAGCCTTTGTGCCCCCCCCATCTTCAACAAAATAGGGCACAGGTGTTGGAACAACTTCTGTCTTTATCCACCTATTCACCTGGCCTCCTCTGCTCAGCTCTGTCCTGGAGCTCCTTAACCAGAAGTGGAGCTAGTAAAAGGTTCATAGTTATGGGATGGAGAGTTGGGGTGGGGGCAGGGGATAGGGGATAGGGGTCGGGGGAGGTGAGGGCAAGAAGGGAGGCAATGTGATGAGCACCTTGCATCTCTCTTGCAGAGCTCAAATGGCTATGGAATGCTGAGGGTGGCAGGAATGAGAAGAGACGCGTCCCTTGGGAGCACTTGACTCAAATGACAGATGAAGTGACATATATACTCTTGCATTAAATATGCCTAACTGCCTTCCCCTCTTCTCCCCTACCTTTGGACTATCACTTCACTTTGTTACTCAATTCTGCAAGGCATTCCAGGATTCTATGGAAGAGTCCATTCAAAATGAAATTCTATTGATTTCATAAATACAATTAAAACATCATTTGGAACAGGGATTAAGGGAAAAGGGAAAAAAAGCCAGACTGGTTCTCCTCCACCAACTCCGAGCATGGACCCTGGCCCCCATCCTGTCCCTGAGGCTTTGAAGGAAGGGCAAAAGGAGGAAAATGGGACAGGAGGAGAAAGGAAGGGGTAAAAAGGTCGGAAGGGGTAGTCTCAAAGCTGGCACTGGGATGGAATGGAATGAAAGAAGGAGCCCTCGTGTACAACAAAACTTTCATATTATTAATTTTAAAAATTTCTCAAGAAATGGTCTCATTGAATAAAGGGTCCCATTATGTGCTAGGTTTGTCAGCTTACTTGTACTTCAGCCAGCACTGTTGTTTCATCATGGAAGCTAGAGGAGCTCTTGCTGACTGCTACCTTTTTGGCATTTTGATTTTGGTAAGTCTTATGTCTACCAAGAATTTCCAGAACTTCTCACCTTTGTAACAACGTTGCTTCTTCTTAATTCTGGAACACTGCACATTTTCTTTCATTCATCTTAGGCCTCAGCCAGAGATATCACACCAGGGAATCACTCTGAAAGGGCCGGAGCCAAGCCCTCAGAACAGACAAGGGCCTGTCTCTCATTTGGTGGCTACTGGGGAGCTCACGTAAGGACAGGACTTCCATTTACTGCAAGAAGGAACACCAGCTCAGGTAAGCTCCCTGATAAACAGACAGAGATGGGGGTCACAAAAAGTGAACATTTCATCTGTGGCCTTGGAATATGGGAACAGAGAAGTGTTGCCACCCTGCTAACCATCTCTTCTAGCGTTCCTAAGGGTCTTTATGAATGTTTTGACTGGGTACTGTGAAGGGCTTTCTCCGCTTATCTGAGCTGATATCGGTCTTTGCATCCTTTCTATAACCTACACCCAGTGGCTTTGTCTTTCTTTTCGGAATTTTGTGCTCTTTTCTTATCGCGGTGGTTTTACTGGATCCTCTGCCCAGGCAAATTCTTTGTTCCTTACTATCTGGTCAATTTTCCCTTTATCACCTCTGTACTCATACCCAGACCCCTTCATTCCATGACATTCCTAGAACAGGGTACATTCCTTCTCTTTCACTGGTGGGCTGTCCATATTTCTGACTCTTCCTTGACACCTTTATTACTTCACCTAGACATGCTCCACTCACAGTTCTAGTCCCCAGGTCAAAACTTTGCTCTCTCGGCTTTCTTATTAAAAGCTCCAGGATATTCTTGCCTATATATATTTATGTGTTTGTTAAAAGAAATGTTGACTCCAACATGAAAAGCCACTCATGTCTTATGGATGTGACCCTAGGGTGTCAAAGATCATTCTGTGCAACTCAAACTCTGTCAGAGCCAAACAAGATGGAAAGACATTGGAAACAAATCCAAGTATTGGAGGACTAGCCTTGCTAATTCAGATAGCCTCATCACCAGATTGGTTGCATATCAATTAATTTTTTTGGCTACTGCAACTCATCAAAGCTACCTCCTAAGTTATAAAGGAGTAGTGCTCTCTAATGGTGGAGAGGGTAGCCATACCAAAAATGTCCTTAAAATAGGTATATGGGTATAATCAGTAGACCCCTCTCCTCACTGGCTCTGGAGAATCAGCACTCCCACACAAAACCTGGAGCTGGGCCCCTTCCAATGCCACATGTGCTGTCCTTGGAGCTGGGCCCCTTCCGGTGACATATTCTCCTTGGCCCTTTCCAGTGGGCCATGTGTGCTGGCTCTGCTGAAAGACTTGGCTTGTTGAGATGATGCAGCAATCTCTTGTCCCCCACTACAATAAAGGGAGGGATTGGCTGTATCAAAGAGGATTGATTATTGAGGTAGGTAGAGCTTCCCAGTCAGTAGACTTTAGGAGGAGTGATTTTGTCCTTTGAGCTCTCTCTTCTCCCTTTCTCTGCATAACTCTCTCTTTCTGGGACTTTGAAAGTTTAAGGGAACTCTTCCTTCTCCTTCCTCACTTCCCCCACTTCCAACTATGACCAAGGCACTTATGTGTGTGCATGTGCTTGTGTTTGTTTATATGTGTGTGCTTACATGTGTCTGCATAATTTTATATTGGTTTTATAGGCAACTCCTAGTGACAGAATTCTATCAATGCAGAATGATATCTGCTCTGCAACATGTATCAGTCTTAAAGACTTGTCTGCCTGCATTGTGTGTGTGCAGACATACACACACAAACGATAACAATTACTGACAAGCCTCTCGTCTTCTTAGATCCAACAAGATAATATTCCTAAAGTGCTTGACACACAGTAGGTGCTCATAAATCCTCATTCCCCTTCTCTTCTTAGCACATAGTAGTCTTGTAGCAGGTCCTAGGACTTCAGCTTGCCCCACCCTGGGCCAACACTTCAGGTGTTGGCCAAAGTCTTCATGTGATGGCCAAGAATGAGGAAGGCGATTTATAATGGTCACTCGTTTATGCCACAACTATTTAAATATAAAAGACAGGAAAATTAAAAGGTGCCTGAAATTCTCAACAAAAGAAGGTGAATGAGTTGTAGATAAGCTAGCACTGTTGAAATGAAACTCAAAACCCTCATAGTTCACTCTTAGCTGGGCTCTCAATACCCATTTTACTAAACTCAATTGCCAAGTTCAGGCTCAGTCCTAGTTAGGTTCATCTTGAAATTACTTTCTGGCCTACTTGTGGTCTCAAATTCCTTTTTGTCTCCACTCTGAGTGTATGCATGTTCTTCTTTTTGGAATGGCTTTTGTTGGCCTGAACATGATAGATGGTTAGATAAATAGATGGATAGATAGATAGACAGGCAGACGGATAGATAGATAGATAGATAGACATATATACATATATATACATACATACACGTAAGTATGTATGTATAATCACAAAACAAAAAAATCCTAGTTCCATATTAATTCAATAGATGTCATTTAGAAGCTTATATCAGATGTTTTATCTGTAAAGAGCACTGTGATAGGTACTGATACACAGGAGGACAGATGAGAGGAGATATGGATATCAATACCCCCTTCCTTTTCCCTCTCCCAGTTAAACAATATTTATTCTTGCAAGCATTTATTATCTCTCTCACTGCTCCTCTCAGTTGAACAATTACAAAATAAAAACAACAGCTAAAACCCCCAATCCATGCAACATGCACAATCCAGCACAACAAGTTTCCACATTCACCACGCGCAAAAAAAGCATGGTTCATTCTATGTTTAAAGTCAATCATACTTCAGGAAGACTTGGGCCGTGTGTTTTATCTTCAGCCCTCTGGAAATATGGTATATCATCAAATTGATCAGAGTTCTAAAATCTTTCAAAGTTGTTTTTCTCTGCAATGTTATTGTTGTATAAGTTGTTTCAGTTCTGTCTACTTTACTACACATCCATTCATTGAAGTCTTCCCTGTTTCCTCTGACACATTTTGTCATTTCTTATGACCCAGTGATCTTCCACTGCATTCGTATCCCACAATGTATTTAGTCATTCCTCAGTAGGCGGATGCCCCCTTGATTTCCAGTCCAGGGCTACCTATCCCTTCTTTTCAGTCCTTATTTACTTGTGTGAGGCTTTGCATAGGGACAGAGGCTCATATGCTAGAGGCCAGTAGGGCATGGAGATTCAAAGACATTTTAAAAAGACCATTTTAATGAGCAGAATGTAAATGAATGAAATGCATTTTAAATTTCATTTGAGCTCTTAAAATTAGAAGAAAAGAGGGAGTTGAGCAAAATGAACTGTGGACATTATCAACTGGAATCACAAAGTCATGGAATAGTAGACCTGAAAGGAGCCTTGGAGAGGGTCTAATGCAGGAATTCTTAACCTGGGGCTGGGAAACTTTTTATAAAATATGATTTTGTAATAGCATTTCTGTCTGGTTGGTTTCTTCTGTAATCTTCTATATTTTATTGTGTGCATTTAAAAACATTATTCTGAGAAGGGATCCATGTGCTTCACCATCCTGTCCAAGGGGTCTGTGATAGAAAAAAAAGGTTAAGAATTCCTTCCTAGTAATTCAGCTCTTTCACTTTATAGATAAAGAAATTAGAGCCCAGAGGACAAAGTGATTTACTCAAGGTTGCACAGGAAAAGAACTTGTTTGAGAAATGATACAGGCTCTTTTACTCATTACAAACTACTACAAGGTTCTTCAACCTCAGTACAAACCCCATTTACTTCTTTACCTTTAGCAGTTCTCATAGTGTGGTCTGGGAACCCCTGGAGGTTCCTGAGACCCTTTCAAAGTATCCTCAGGGTCAAAACTATTTTCATAATAATGCTTAGATATTTAAATAGACATAGTCCATAAACAAAAACTCTTTGGAGGCTAGTCCTTAATAATTTTTAAGAGTATATTAAAAAAAAAAGGGTCCTGAGAACAGAAAGTTTGAGAACTGCTGCCCTATCTCATACTATTAAGTCCCTTCTATCTAAGCAATTGTTAACTTTGTACCCTATCATTACTGGAGTATAGACCCAGATCAATTACTAGCAATCCATGAGGGTTTGGGGAGAAGTCGGTAAGTGAAGCTGAGAATATGCCAATCTCTTAACTAATCTTCCTTCTCCTACTCATTGGATTTTATTAATTAGAGAGAAACAATTCTGCAGCGTTGAATTTAGAGACCTTAGTTTCAGATCACAAAATGTTCTAGAACTACTTGACTTGAAATATTCCAAAGAACCCTACACACACACACTCACACATACACTCACACGTGCACTCACACACACATACTCTCACACACACTCACACACACACTCACACACACACTCACACACACTCTCACACACACTCACACATACACTCACACTCACACATACACTCACATACACACTCACACATACACTCACATACACACTCACACACACTCACACATACACTCACATACATACACACACTCTCACACACACACATACACTCACATACACACTCACACACTCTAACACACACACACACGGTCTCATGCTGTCTAGTAGAGTAATCTCCAAACTATTTTGAGTGCCCTGCTCTGTTTGAATGCAACTCTCATTTTATTTTTTTCAATTACACGTAAAGACAATTTTTAACATTCATTACTTAAAATTTTGAGTTCCAAATTTTTCTCCTTCTCTACTCTTCTTGAGATGGTAAACGATTTGATACACGTCATATACACATTTATATATATATAATATATATATGCAATCATGTAAAACATATTTCCATATTAGACACATTGTGAAAGAAGAAAGAGACCAAAAGGGAAAAAAAAACCACAAAAAAATAAAGTGAAAATAGTATGCTTTGATCTGTATTCAGACTTCACTGATTCTTTCTCTGATGTAGATAATATCTTTCCTCATGAATCCTTTGGAATTGTCTTGGATCAGTCATAGTCAATCATCACACAGTGTTGCTGTTACTGTGTACTGTGTTCTTTCTCTGGGTTCTGCCCACTTCACTCAGCATCAGTTCACATAAGTCTTTCCAGGTTTTTCTGAAATCTGCCTGCTCATCATTTCTTATAACACATGGAGCGTAGTGGAATAGTATTCCATTACATTCATATAGCACAAGTTGTCCAATCATTCCCCAGGTGAGATTTGAACTCAGGTCCTCCTGACTCCTGCTGTGGTGCTCTATCCGCTACACCACCTGGCTACCCCCCCCCCCCAGCTGATGGGTTTCTCCTCAATATCTAATTTTTAGAGTGCAATTCTTTTAGAGTAAGAATTATTTCATTCTTTGTCTCCAGTACCTAGGACAATGCTTGGTACATTTTAATAAATGCCTGTTAATATATGTACTTATTGATCATGTGCCCCATCAAGCACTGCTCACATATATGTTTATGAATTATAGGGAGGAGCTAAGATGGCGGAGTAGAAAGACTCACGTATGCTACCTCCGAACCCACAGCCCATAAATTTCCTGTAAAAAGAACTCCCCACAAATTCTGGAGCAGTGGAACCCACGCAGAAATGCAGTGGAGGAAATTTCTGTTCCAGAGAGCCCTGGAAAGCCATCCCCAGGGGTTCATCGCGCTCCGAGCAGCGGAGCCCACCCCTGCGCTGCCCTGGCCACAAGGCCCCAGAGAAGCAGATCTGAGCAGGCTTCAGGGACGGAATCTCCAGTGGCCACAAAGGTCCCTCCACCCACAGGTGCTCCAGGTCAGTGAGAGAGACTTCTGGGCAGGCCGAGAGGGGAGCAGGGTGTCTCTGTGACTTGGGACCCCTCGGGAGGCAGCGGCAGAGGCAGCGGCGCCCAGGACTCCCCAAGCAGGCAGAAACTCCATTGTTGAAGGTCTCTGCATAAACCCCCTGAGGGAACTGAGCCTGGGAGGCAGCAGGCCCAAGCACCAGAACTTAAGCTCACATTGAATAGCAAGTCACTTCCGCAGCAGAAAGCCGTGAGGCTGGGGAGCAGCATTTGAATCTCAGACCCCAAGCCCTAGTTGGGCGGATCTAGGCAGGGTAGGGCGGTGGGGGTGTGGAGAGGAATCTCAGAAGTCAAGTACCTCGTTGGGAAAATGCCCAGAAAAGGGAAGAAAAATAAGACCATAGAAAGCTACTTTCTTGGGGAACACATGTTTCTTCCTCCTTTCATTTCTGATGAGGAAGTACAATGCTTGTCATCAGGGAAAGACGGGGAGGTGTGGGCCTCTCCATCCCAGACATCCGAGGTGGATGTCTGGTGGGCTCAGGCCATGGAAGAGCTCAAAAAGGATTTTTTGAGGAAAAATTTGGAGGAATTTGGAGGAAAAACTGGGAAGAGAAATGAGAGAGACGCAAGAAAAGCATGAAAAACGGGTCAATACCCTGTTAAAGGAGACCCAAAAAAATGCTGAAGAAAAAACACCTTGAAAAATAGGCTCACTCAATTGGCAAAAGAGGTTCAAAAAGCCAATGAAGAGAAGAATGCTTTCAAAAGCAGAATTAGCCAAATGGAAAAAGAGGTTCAAAAGTTCATTGAAGAAAATAGTTCTCTCAAAATTAGAATGGAACAGATGGAGGCTAATGACTTTCTGAGAAACCAAGAAATCACAAAACAAAACCAAAAGAATGAAAAAATAGAAGATAATGTGAAATATCTCATGGGAAAAACAACTGACCTGGAAAATAGATCCAGGAGAGACAATTTAAAAATTATGGGACTACCTGAAAGCCATGATCAAAAAAAGAGCCTAGATATCATCTTCCATGAAATTATCGAGCAAAACTGCCCTGACATTCTACAACCAGAGGGCAAAATAAGTATTGAAAGAATCCATCGATCACCGCCTGAAAGAGATCCGAAAAGAGAAACTCCTAGGAACATTGTGGCCAAATTCCAGAATTCCCAGGTCAAGGAGAAAATCTTGCAAGCAGCTAGAAAGAAACAATTCCAATATTGTGGAAATAAAATCAGGATAACACAAGCTCTAGCAGCTTCTACATTAAGGGATCGAAGGGCGTGGAAGAGGATATTCCAGAAGGCAAAGGAACTAGAATCACCTACCCAGCAAAACTGAGTGTAATATTTCAGGGGAAAATATGGTCTTTCAACGAAACAGAGGACTTTCAAGCATTCTTGATGAAAAGACCAGAGCTGAAAAGAAAATTTGACTTTCAAACACAAGACTGAGAAGAAGCATGAAAAAGGAAACAGCAAAGAGAAGTCAGAAGGGACTTACCAAAGGTGAACTGTTTACATTCCTACATGGAAAGACAATATTTGTAACTCTTAAAACGTTTCAGTATCTGGGTAGTTGGTGGGACCACACACACACACATACACACACACATGTACATGCGTGCATGCACACAAATACAGAGACAGAGAGCACAGAGTGAATTAAATAGGATGGGATCATATCTTAAAAGAAATTAAGGTAAATGGTGAGAGAGAAATGTAGTGGGAGGAGAGAGGGTGAAATGAAATGGGGTAAATTATCTCTCATTCAAGAGGCAAGCAGGAGACTTTTTAGTGGAGGGAAAAAGAGGAGAGATGAGAAAAAAACATGAAGTTTACCCTCATCACATTCGACTAAAGGAAGGAATAAAATGCACACTCATTTTGGTATGAAAACCTATCTTACAATACAGGAAAGTGGGGGAGAAGGGGATAAGCAGGGTGGGGGATGATGGAAGGGAGGGCAATGGGAGGAGGGAGCAATTTGAAGTCAACACTCTTGGGGAGGGACAGGATCAAAAGACAGAATAGAAACAATGAGGGGCAGGATAGGATGGAGGGAAATACAGTTAGTCTTACACAACACGACTATTATGGAAGTCATTTGCAAAACTACACAGATAGGGCCTATATTGAATTGCCTGCCTTCCCAAAGGGAATGGGTGGGGAGGGAGGGATGGGGAGAATTTGGAACTTAAAGTTTTAGGAACAACTGTTTAGTATTGTTGTTGCTATAGGAAATAAGACATACAGTTAATGGGGAATAGAAAGTCATCTGGCCCTACAGGACAAAAGAGAAGATGGGGACAAGAGAAGGGAGGGATGATAGAAGAGAGGGCAGATTGGTGATAGGGAAAATTAGAATGCTCGGTGTATTGGGGTGGGGGGAGAGGATAAAAGGGGAGAAAATTTGGAACCCAAAATTTTGTGAAAATGAATGTAAAAAGTTAAATAAATAAATTAAAAAAAAAAGAATTATATACATGTACTAAGAGGACCCATAACAGGTTTACAGAAAACTGGCTTTGGATCCTATTCATGATTTCAAGTCCTGCTTGTGACATATACTGGCTGTGTGACTGTGGGCAAGCAAGCCTCTCACTTTCCTAGGCAGCCCTCTAAGGCTAGAAGTTGCAGGGATGGTACCAGTTTGTACTGGTAAAGTTCTTCACCAATAGCACCCCAAAGCAATAAAATCCCATGTCCAGTCACCTCTCCCCCAAATCCATATAGTGCCATATTAATATATGTTTATTAGAAAACATGCAAAAAGGAGAAAATAAAAATGATAAAAATGTGAAATAAATATTATAAAAGTTTTTTAATCCAATAATCATCCAAAATGTTTTGCTTTACTGGAATGATTATTTTTAAACAATGTTTTTAAATAATAATTATTATAAAATTATTGATAGAAATTATGGAATATTATTTTTTTAAATCTTGGTTTAAGACTGTGATTCAGAAATTCAGTGGTCTAATTCTAAATCTAGTTTATTTAGATACGTGTTTTTAACACCTGTGTATAGGTGTGCATATGTATACACGTGGTTATGTGTATATTTGTATCTCACAAAGACACAAAGAACTTATTTAAGAATTAATTTAGTAGTCCACATTGTTTTCTGGCCAATCGATGGTGATTTTTACTCTTTGGGAACACAAAGGGAGAACTAAATCATGGACACGTGAGCAAGTCTCAGTCAAGCAGAGGACAACTGACCGATGTGTGATCTTACAACTAGTTTGAGAAAACAACAGGTAATTTGAGACTGGTATGGAGCTGAAAGACAAAGACTGGGACAAGGGGGTTCAAAGAAAGATAAAGGGGTAGTTATTGGGGCAGAAACCAGGCTGTAGGTGAAGCATTTTAGGAATAGAGCAGATGCATTTCATTGTTCTGCCTAGGAACATAATCCATTTCCACATAATTCCCTCAGGCTAGGAATAGCTACTCTGACTTTTGCTCTAGTGTTAACTCTCTAGACACACATCAAAATAAGAAAGTCCTATTCCACAATTCAAGTGGACTGACTATGCTTGGTCAGACATGTACTCATATTAGATCCCATCCATACACAGGTTTTTGTTAATAATTTGTTGACAAACTTCTGTCTTTTCTTGTCCTTGCAAACTAATTGAAAAATGTTATCTTTTTCTATTTTTAACAAATGGGCTCAAAACCCACTGAAAAAAATCTCATTTGGAAGGTGAATAGAAAATTCTGTTTCCAAATTTTTAAAGCAAACAAATATGTTTTTATAGTGACACACTTGCAACGTTTTTGACAACGAAGTCTTAGTTTTTTAATGTCTTGCTAGTAATGATGGTTTCATATTATCAGTAGTTAACATCTCAAGGCACAATCTACATCCAATATTTTTAACAATAGTCTTTTTTAACATATTTCACATAATCTTGGTAATTTCTAACTTTGAGGGTCAACTTTGTCAGATATAATGAATTCATTACTGTTTTTACTTTGTCGTGATACACTTGATGAAAAACTTATAGTAGGAGTCGAGAAGTGGTAGCTCTGCCATTTTCTCATTGTTTACTTTTATGCCTGTGCCTAGTATTTTCTGCAATCCATAATTCCTTTGGAAGAGTTTTTTAAGACATTGCCATTTCATGAAGATGTACTAGGGGTGGGGAACTTGTGGCCTTGAGGCCACGTGTGACTTTCTAGGTCCTCGGGTGCAGCCTTTTGAATGAATACAAGTTTTACAGAACAAATCCTTTGCTTAAGGGGATGTGTTCAGTAAAGTTTGGATTCAGTCAAAGGGCTGCACTTGAGGACCTAGAGAGCCACATGTGGCTTCAAGGTCATGGGTTCCTCATCCCTATAAGTCAAAACTATTAATACAAAGTAGAAATCCACTTCTCCAGGCAGTATAAAGTGAAATAACACTTTCAACACCTACAGGTCATAGAACACTCACTGTTTCCCTTAGGATGTACCTGTGTGACATGGGAACATCTGACGTATGGAGCAAGTGAGGGGGGCCTGAGTTAATCCAAATATTAAATATTGGTAAAGCTTAGTTTATTTCTTCTTTTAGAAAAAAATATAAACAGAAAGTCTAATATTTTCTTCCCACACCCTGACAGATCACTCTGCATCCCCAAGGACTCCTCCACTTTGGACACCACATGTCAGCAAGGTTATGTTTAAGATTCTGCTAGTTAGGCTTATGCAACATGTGAAAAGAGAATTACCAAAAGAGCAAGCTAGATTTCGAAGAGTCAGAGGAGCTAAAGACCAAATTGTTGGCACTCACCAGACTGTGGAGAAAGCAAGGGAGCTCCAGAGAAACATCTACTTCTGCTTTGTTGACTACATTAAAGCCTTTGGCTATGTGGATCACAAGTCCTCAAAGAAGTGGGGGTACCAGATCATCTTAGCTGTCACCTAAGGACCTCCACATGCGGGCTAAGAAGCAACAATTAGAGCCAAACATGGAACAACTGCTTGGTTTAGGATTGGAAAAGAGTGCTACAAAGCTGTATATTGTCACTTTATTTATTTAATTTATATGTACAGCACATCATGCAACAAAAGCAAGAATTGCTGGGAGAATTATCGATAGTCTCAGATATGCAGACAATGTCACTCTTATGGCACACAGTAAAGAAGAATTAAGAAGCTTCTTGACAAGGGTAAAAGAGGAGAGTGTCAAAGCTGACTTGAAGCTTAACCTAAAAAATACAACTAAGATTTTGGCACCTGGTTCCATCACTTCCTGGCAAATTGAGGAAGAAAAGGATGGAAGCAGTGTCACATTTTATATTCTTGGGCTCCAAGATCACTGTGGATGGTGACTGCTGCAATGAAATTAAAAGACCTGCTCCTTGGAAGGAAAGCTGTGGCAAAACTGGTTGTTATTTTAGTGTATTTCAGTTGTGTCTGACTCTCTGAGCCCATCTGAAATTTTCTTGGCAAAGGTAATGGAGGATTTGCCATTTCTTTTTCCAGCTCATTTTACAAATGAGGAACTAAGGAAAACAGAGTTAAGTAACTTGCCCAGAGTCACACAGCCAGTAAATGTCTGAGGCTGGATTTGAACTCAAAAAGATGAGTCTTCCTGACTCCAGACCTGGCACTCTATCTATTTGCCCATGGAAAATATGGACAACCTGCTAAAAAGTAGACACCTTGCCAACAAAGGTCCATATAGTCAAAGTTATGGGTTTTTTTTTTTTTTTTAGTAGCAATGCATGACTGTGAGAGTTGGACTACAAGGAAAGCTGAGTGCCACAGAATAGACACTTTTGAATTGTGGTGCTGGGAAAACTTTTAAGGGTCTTTTGGATGGCAAGGAAATCAAATCAGTCAATATTTAAAGAAATTAAATCAGACTGTTCAGTGGAAGGTCAAATACTGAAGCTGAAATATTTTGGCCACATAAAATATTCATTGGAAAAGATCTCAATGTTAGGAAAGATTTGCGGCAGAAGGAAAAGGGAACACCAGAGGATGAGATAAATATGTCATGGAAGCAATGGACATGATCTTGGACAAACTTGAGGAGATACTGGAGGGTAGAAGGGTCTGGCATGTCCGTGGGTCATGAAGAGTCAGCCATACCTGAACAAGAACACCATTTGAGAGTGGGGACTGTTTTTTGCCTTTCTTTATACCTCTGATGCTTAGCACAGTGTTTGGAACATAGTTGGCGTGTGATAAATATTTACTGACTGACTAACCCTTTTTCCATAGACTGCTATCATGAGCTCTTTCAAGTTTTTTCTTCTTCAGACTTAATGTCCCCCATTTCTTCATTAATTCTGGTATGGCATGATTGCAAGTCCTCTCATCATTTCAATTACCCTTCTCTGGACACTCGAGTTTGTCAATGTCCATCCTAAAGTTCAGAGATGAACGCGATACTCTTACTACAGTCTGGCTCAGATGGAACACAGTGAACATCCCTTATTCTGGATGTTATTCTTTTACTAATGGAGCCCATTGGATAGAGCGATGGACTTGGAGTCAGGAAAGTGAGTTCAAATCCTGCTCCTGGAACTTACAAGATACGTAACCTGGGGCAAGTCACTTAAATACATTGAGCCTCCATTTCCTCACTTGTAAAATAGTAATAATGAGACCTGTTGTACTTCCCCCATAGGGTTGTTATGGGGACCAAAGGAGATAATGTTCATGTAACGTTTATTTCTGGGCATTCGTAGGACTTCCCTGTCTACTTGTAGCCAACCATGCATGCTAGTTCCATGTTTGGGTGTTTGGGGGAGCATAAACTCCCTGGTTGCTTCTGGTCAGTCATAAGTAACTCAACACTGAAGGACTTGAGCACTTTAGGGATGATGAGATAATACCCTTATTTATGGAGAACTCCATGACTTTACTCAGTGGAATTTTAAAGGGGGAGTAATTTTGCCTTTATCACTCTTTTCCTTCAAACTTCCTGGGGCCCTCAAGTAGTTCAGGGACTTCTTATGATAGGTAAGAGAGTAAAGGCCATTCTCCACCACAATAGTTTCTTTACTGTTCTCATTTGGCAGCTGCAGCAAGAGAGTTTGAGCCTGAGCCCCTGGGTGCTTTGTGTTTCTTTGCTTAATAATAATAATAATTCTTAATTAATTCTGAATTAATTCTTAATAATAGATGACTAGACATTGATCTCAGGATAGAGAGGCTTAGAGATGATATTATAAGTTCAAGAGGTCCAGAGATGCTGGGTCCTCAGTCAGTACTGACTGTGCTTTGGGAGGGAACTCCTGGCAAATACTCTAGCACTTCTTAGAGAAGATGATTACTGAAAGGAACCTTCCCCCCACCCCTCATCCCCTACTCCCAAACCTTGTCCTGACTCACCAGAAGGAATGGAACTAGAGGGAACTGTACAGTACAGAGCTAAGGTGAAATATAAACTATCTATTAATCAATGTTGTAACTTCTTTATGTCCTGATGTTTGTTTCATCTAACTTTTTTTTTTGATTAATGGATCACGGGTGATGGAAAACTTTTATTTTTGGCAGCATTTCAACATAAAATTCAATGATGAGATTAGAAAAGGACCCAAGATTTCATTTTGCAACATCCTTGGGCTATGGTCTATAAAAACCTGCAATTAACACATTGAACTTGATCCAGTGATAGAGACCATAGGAATGGTAGCTGGAGCCACAGGAGTGAGTTAGATTGTTAAGGGAGAGAAAAGAAAAGACCAAAGCCAGATGCTGAGGCAGCACCCAGACTGAAGGGCGAGGAAGAGGATGTAGAGCAGCAAAGGAAACAGAGAAAGAACAGGCAGAGAGGGAGATTCTGTGTACACCTCCATAGCAGAGGAAGCAGGGAGCATTGAAAAGGAGTGACACCTTTTTATTTTTGAGCTTTTGAAATTTGCTTTTTTAAAAATTATAAGCTTGAGGTGTCCATATATAAAAATAAATAAAGAGAATCGTAGATGAGACTGAATCTTTATATACATGCTATTTTTCTAATAATATGTTACATTTAGTATGTAATGTTGAATGTTAAATTAATATTCAAATATTGTAAATAAATGATTAATTAATTAAAAATAAGTTAAAATTAATATTATATATTAAGCATATAGATGTTCCCTCTACAATAGTATTAACATTGCCCTCCTTTTCTGTATCCCCTTCTGAATTTCATTCTGTGGTCTGTGTATTTTTTAATGGTTCATTTACTCTTTTTCTCCTTTTTGTACATTAGTATCACTACTTTTCCCACTCCTCCCCATAAGTCTCCCCCTCCCCTACCAAAAAGTTGGATGAGACAGTGTCAAAATATAGAACAAAGTCAAAGACTGAAAGATGTAAAAAGCCCATCGATTCAGCAATTAGTTCACCAGTGACTTTGTGTTTTACCACAGCATCGTTTCACTTTACAATGGTGATGTCATTTTGGTCCTCTCTGAAGACCAAGGACAACAACCAACCATTCAGAGCACCAAGGGCGACTATGAATATGCTCCATCTAGAAGGCAGAAGAAGAACATTTATTCAGACACCAAAAAACCAAATCCATCATAGTGACAAAGAAATCTCTACATAGTAGCAATACAGGGATACTGCCATCCCCAAGCCTTCCCTCTCTTAGGCTTCCCACAAACCAGGTCCCTCAAACAAAATCACAAACAAAATTCTCCCAGTCAACTTAGTTGCTGCCTTTCCCAGTTCTGATTGCTCTCTGACTAACTTCCTCTCAGCTCTGCTCCAGCCTTCCTGCTCCACTCCTTCCTGTTCCACCAATTCAGCAGATTCCTCCCACCACAGATTCAAGTGACTCAGGCTTCCATGTGACCCAGGCAGGTTACATGGGCCTATTAATGAATGGGGAAGATCTTACCATTTAAATTACCATTACATTTCTTTAAAGTACTATTACACCTTGCAGAGAGCACATATACTCCCATGGTGAGGAGTACAGACCCTTGATTGAAGGGAGACACTCAGTGGGAAAGAAACTGGAAATATCGGGAATTGACAATTTAAAATTGCTTACATTGTATTTTCTATTGTAGTTTTAACAGTCATCATCAGCAAACATCTTAATGTACAAGCAAAATAAAGAGAATCGCATAGAAAATTATAGACTTCTGTGATGTATATCTAAAAAGAAATGTATCCTGAATTTCAAAAGTGGCACAGTGAATGAAGCACTGCTACTGGAGTCAGAAAGACCTGAGCTCAAATCCACCCTCAGACACTTACTAGCTGTGTGACCTTGGGCAAATCACTTAGCCCCGTTTGCCTCAGTTTCCTTATCTGTAAAATGAGTTGGAAGGAAATGGCAAACCACTTCAGTATTTTTGCCAAGAAAATCCCAAATGGCTTCATGAAGAGTAGGACACAAGTGAACAACAAACAATAGTGTGTCTTCTGATTCTGCATACACTTCTCTGACTTTCTGTTATATTGTATGTGTGTGTGCGTGTGTGTGGTAGCTAGATGGTACAGTGCCTAGAGTGCTGGGCCTGGAGTCAGGAAAACTCATCTTCCTGAGTTCAAATCTGGCCTCGGACACTTAATAACTGTGTCACCCTGGGTAGATCACTTAACCCTGTTTACCTCATTCTCCCTATCTGTAAAAATGAGCTGGAGAAGGAAATGCAAACCATTCCTGTATTTTTTACCAAGACAATCCCAAATAGAGTCACAAAGAACTGGACACAACTGAAACAACTGAGCAACAACAGTATGTTAAATTTAACAACAGCAGAACCGCTTTGTACTTCTATCACACTCATTTTCTTCTGTGTATTAGAAAGTCTTATTAATAATGTTTTTGCATATTTGTCACTGCCCACTGACCACACCTCCTTCTTTACCCTTCCTAGAAGTCCTCCTTAGTAGCAATGCATCTAGTCTAGTGAGAAAATCAACACATTGGCCATATCTGAGAATACATATCTCATTTTACATCTCTAGTTTGTTACCTCTTTTTCATTTTCATCTTCCAAAGTTCCTATTTCTTGCTACTTTGATCAGAATTCTGATGTCTTTAAAAGTGGTTTTTCTTCACATAACTGTTGTTGGCATAGAATGAACTGTTCTTTGGGCTCAACTCATTTTATTCCATATCAATTTATACAAGTCTTCATATGCTTCTCTAATCTGTCATGTTCTTCATTTCTTATATTGCATTATACTCATATACCCCAGTTTATTCCACCACTCCTCAAGTTATGGGTACATTTCCCCCCCATATCTTTGCTATTACAAAATGTGTTACTAGGAATATTTGCGTACATATGGAGCATTTAATTAGGTCCTCTAGGTGTAGGAGAGGATGGAGGAGAACAATGCAATTGGAAGTGAGAGAGGATTGGGTGGATTATAAAGGTTGTTTTGGTAAGGTACCAACAATTTTTAGTGGGTAGAATCTCCAGGCTGTCTGGCATGATTTGTTCTTGAGTTTTTTTTTTACATTATTCATACTTTATTTTTATGTAATAAATACTTGACAAAACTCTAGATGCCTTATAAAGTTTAGATTATTTATATTATTAGATTAGCTATTATTTAAGGAAAGAAAGAATAAGTCCTTTAATTTAAACTATGTTACTTTTGAGTTTTGTTACTTCCATATGTTGATTTTATTCATGGTTGATATTATTCTTAGGGCTTTTCTTTTTCATCCTACAATACTTCAAATCATCCTATACTCCTTTTAGTTCTTTGTATTTATCATTTCATACAGAGCATGTAATATTTTCACGATTTGTTTTCATTGAACCCTATTTGGTTCTAAGTGGTCAATGCTTTCCTAGATGTTCATAGACTCTTTAGTAATTGCATTATAGAATCTCATCAGAAATTGAAGTTAGGCTCATTGATATATAGGATTTTTTTTAATATAACATTTACTTTTTATAAAATTGAAACATTTTGCTTTTTCAGTTCTATGTACATCTCCAGTTCTCCATGATTTCAAAGAACTGTAACAGCAGCTCAGCAATAATATCTGCCATTGTTTCAGTGTCCTAACCAGTACAGGGTAGTTAAGTGGCACAGCATATAGACCAGTAGTCCTTGAGTCAGGAAGAGCTGAGTCAAATCCAGCCTCAGACACTTACTCGCTGTGTGACCCTGGGCAAGTCACTTCACTCTGTTTGCCTCAGTTTCCCCATATGTAAAATCAACTGGAAAAGGAAATGGCAAGCCACTCTAGTATCTTTGCCAAGAAAACCCCAAATGGGGTCAGGAAGAGTTGGACATGACTGAAAACAATCAAACAACATGTAGCTCATCCAGGTGTACTAGTTTGACCTCATTGAAGCTGCTAAATTCTCCTTATTTACCATGGGTTTCAAGTTCCTGTTGAACATTTTCATTCTCGATTTTCCAAATCTGAAGATAATTCTCCTTGGTAGAAGAAATAAAAAATGATTAGTTCTTCATATTCTTGCTTATCCATTATCATTGACATAGCGTAAGTAGAGATCCTCTTCCTGCCTTCATCTTCTTCTTGTTCCCAGCTTAGAAAAAGAAAAAAACCACCAACTTTTTTGTTGCCCCCGGCAATCATCATAACCTGAACTCATTCTGGACTTGAACATTTTTGACTATTTTTCATTAAATAGGATCATTTATATTTATCTGTAATTACCTGTACTTGCTTCTATCTTCTCTCCATGCTTTTTAATTTTAAGAGATTTTTATTGACATCTTTTGTTTTTAATATCACATATACTTTCCTCTGTATTTCTCCTCTACTGCCTCCCAGGGAGCTATTCCTTATAAAAGAATTTTTTAAGAGAAACATTCAGAGTAATGTAGACTGTCTCTTCAATACTATTTCCATGAGGATCAATTAATGATGAAAAGAGCAGCAAATGTGCTTTTTTGTGTAAAGAAAGAGATTTATATCAATTGTCAAAGGATATAGGATATTGCCACTGTTCTAGCTGAATATTTTGATACCTGATATAAATAGAGAAATAACTTTGCTTTAATATATACTGCCAAAATGTGTATGAAGAAACATAGCTGTCCGATAATATCTGAACAGTTTGGGAGAGAAAATGATCTGTAGGGCAGAAGTAAGGACTCAGAGTTTGTCAGTATTGTAGAGTGATACCTTACTTGTATGGAAATAATTTAATGTTATGAAGAGGCAAAGAGAGTTTAGTTATTAAAAACTAGAGAAATATATGTGTGAAGAAACACAGTTTCAAGGATACCAAGCAGATGTACTATTTTGTCACCGACTTTAGAACTGAGGAATAATGGATACTGCCTCCCCATGTACATACTTTGGCATATACATGTTTTATAACTAAAAAGGGCAAAACTAAGAAAATAGGAAACCGTGTAAACATTTAGAGACTAAAGTATGATGAAAATATGAGTGTTGAGTGGACAAGAGAAATTTAGGGAGCAGTGACTTTACTGAGTGAAAGGTGAATCATTGAGACTCATGGTCACAGGGTTCTTATTTAAGCCATTAAAGACAATAACAAATGGAAAGAAGGAAACAAGCATTTATTAAGCTCCTACTATGTGCCATGAACGGGGCTAAGCACATTACAAATATTATCTCATTTAATTCTCACAACAATCCTGTGAGGTAGATGCTATTATTAATTGATGAAACTGAAACAAAGAGGTTAAGTAACTTGGCCAGATGCACACAACCAGTAAATGTGAGCTGGGTTTTGCACTCAGATTGTCCTGACTCCAAGTCTAGAATTACATCTCTTGCACCACCTAGGGCAGGAGGCATCACACAAAAGACAACAGAAGGAGATTAGTGTCTTTTCATATCTCTTCTTTGGGATATAATGTTCTTTATGGTTTCATCATATTCAGTTTTGTTTGTTTTAGATTTGTTGCTTTTTCTATTTATATTGTTATAGTCATTATATACATTGTTACCCTGATTCTGACTACTTCATTTTGCATTAGTTCATATAAATCTTCTCTGTATTAATTGTGGTCATTGTTTTTTTAAAGCATAGTAATGATCCATTACATTCCTTTACCACAACATGTTTAGTCATTCCCTAATAATTGATAGGCATCTACTTCTTTACTATTCTTTGATACCACAAAAACTGCGGCTATATTTTTTTATATACAGTCTTAATCAATGATTTTTTCAGGATATATGAATTCATGTAATCCATAGAGCTCTAGCTACATAGGTTCCCTTTTTCATTGGAATCTTTTGTGATGATATTGCAGAATTTTATTCTTTATTCTTATTTTTATCCCTTTTCCCCTACAGAATTTTTGGTGATGGGATTCTCTTTATCCTCTCTCTAAAAGTCATCGTCTCAAAATCTAAAGTGGACATTCATTATTATATTCCATTATGAGATGGTCATTTCTACCATTTCTATAATTTCTATTTCAGCAGCCAGTTCTTCCTTACTGAGTAGGACTGGTCCAAAATAACCATTCCCTTGGTTTTTTCTCCACCTTCTGAAGATTAGAATCACAAAATTTCATTATCTGTTGGAATTCTTCACAAATTAGATGTCTGTAGCAGTTTCCCTTATAATGAAGTAGCCTCAAAACTCACAACAAAGTGTGGGAAATGTCAAAAGACATTTAGGCAGGAGTAGAATGTTACACTTTGGATCATCACTGAACTCCTTCATTCTGTTCTGAAAAGTCAGTCTGTGATACCTACCTGTTAAGTAGCCTATTTAGAAGCAGTTTCCAATTAAAATCAGATTTTTAAAAAGTCATTAAGAAACTCACTCACATGCCAACCTCCAGCAGGCACTAGAAATGCAAGTGTTTCTTTATTATTATCACTAATTAATATTAATTGAGCATACATTGGGCACATGGCAGCGTAGTAAGCACTGGAGAAAAATTTCTTTTAAAAAATCAAGAACAAATGCTCTTGCCTTCAAGAAACTTACAGTTTAAGTCAAGAAGCATTACTGTGAACACATAATACATAACCAGCCACTGGTCTGAAAAAAGAAAAATTCTATGTGCATTTCTTATATTTTAAAAAATGATGACAAATGGGCAGTAATCATGACCTTTTATATTCCTGCAGCATTTTAAGGCTCAACTTAGTAGCAGCTAACCTGTAAATGGGGCCTTTAAGACATGCAATGTGTTTGCCCAGTATCTCACTTGATTCTCCAAATCACCCTGTGGCAAATTTATTATTCTCCCCATTTTGCAAATGAACAAGTTCAACAGACTCAAAAAGACTGTGAATTTGCTGGACATCACATCAAGTAAATGTCTAAACTGGAATCTGAGTCAGGCTTTGCCCCTTTCAGTGTTTCTTTGAGGCTATATTGTCTCTTTTTAACACACACAAGAATCTATTGGTCTGTGGCAGTCTGTGCAGTGATAAATAGTACAGAGATCATGTTATAAGTGTCAAGAGGAGAGAAGCAGGAAGAGTGACTGGTGAGAGGAGAGACCTAGAATGGAATGAAATGAAAAGTCTTGGATGGAAAGTGGAAAAGACCAAAATGGAAAGGCCTAAGTAAGGAAAAGAAAGGAATGGGCAATGAGACTAGCTGTCAGGATTTCACAGGGGACTCGGCCAGAAAAAAAGTCTTATACCAATTCAGAAAGTGTTGTATATTCTGGGTAAGTTTTTAGCGTACCTTATGTTGCAGAAATTATATTGGGTAAGGAAATATAACACCTCTTTGTCTTTGAGAATTCTTCTAATAAAATATTTTCTTCTTTTAATTTTTTTCTTTTTCTTTTTTCTTTCTGCCTCCATTGCTCCTTTCTTCCTTCTCTTTCTCCCTTCCTTTCCTTCTTCCTTCCCTCCTCTCCTCTCTTTCTTTCCTTCCTTCTTTCCTTCCTTCCTTCCTTCCTTCCATGCCTCTCTATATCACCCAGGCTGGGAGTATAGCTCTCAGAAACTCATTATATTAGGGTGTTACCTATAGACATCCAATTGACTTTAGCTAGACTGTAGCTCAGAACCAGGCTCAGATTCCCCGGTAGCAGGGAGTCCAGGCATGTGCCACCATTCCTGGCTCCTTTTGTATTTTTAAAGACAATTTTGTTCCATTATTTCAGTGCCTTAAAGAATATGGGTTCTTTTAATGGGTGATATTTTTAAAATTATTCAAACTGTCTGATGATAAGAAATAGCCCAGGGCTAAATTGTCGGAATTAGGGGAGGAGAAGGCTCTGACTGTGCATTTTCTGAGCACCATAGAAAAGACTGAAGTTACAACCTTAGAGGTCATTAACTGTGGAAGAAAAATTCTCAGCTTGCAATGGTGCTCTTAATTCAAGCAGAGTCAGGAAGGAATGCTACAAGAAGGTTTCTCCCTTCTGCAGCTCTGTAAGTGGTTTTTATTTTCCATTGTCCCAGAAAGAAAGAATTGAGCTAAACAAAATACCTGAGATATACACCATACCTTCTTTCTCTGGGGATCAAAGAGTTCCCCATGGTGTCCACATATTATTCTACAAAGAATGAGTCAGAGCCAATGCTGTTTTAAGCAACTTAAGGTAACACACACCAAGAGTCATAGGATTATAGACTTCATGCTGGAAGAGGCCTTAGAGATTATCTAGTCCAGGGATTGTTTGCCTTTTATGTATCATAGACCCTGTTGACAATCTGATGAAACCTATGGATTCCTTCTCATAACAACGTTTTTAAATAATTGAAGGAAATGCTAAATTTCAGTTAAGTATCAGTGAAAAATAAAGATGTAATTTTTACCTATCCAAGTTCACAGACCCCCTCAAAATTATCCATAGACCCCAGGTAAGAACTTCTAATCTAGTTCAACGTACTCATTTTTATAGTTGAGAAAAGCGAAGATCCAGAGTAAAGAGCAGACGGTTAACAGAAAAGCCAGCTAATGAGTGTTTATTGAACACAGTGTTTCACTCATAGACTTTATCATCTTGTTCTAGGAAGATGAAATTTCATTTCAGATTAAAGAAATCGTGATAGTAAAAGGCACAAAAGTGGAAGTTAGTCTCTGCTAGTAAGTTAATGTGATGAGCTTTAACTCCAAATGTTTGCTTTAGTGGATAGAGAGCTAGCCTTAAAGTCAGGAAGACCTGGGTTCAAGTCCTACCTCTGACCTCAATGCTCTAAGATTATAACTTACAGAGAAAGCTGCTGATTTGCACTGGAAGGAGCTTCCTGACCTAGTGGTTCCTATATAAATGAAGGTCAGATCCTATCCCTGATTTGTCAATGTGTCTTAACCCTCCAATATAATGTAAGCATGGTTAAGGCAGGTAGGCATATAGTGAAGAACTTTTTTGTCATTTGTTTTTTCTTTTTAAGATTGAAAAATACCTAGAGAGTGTCTTAAGCCTTTTAAGAAGATGTTTATTTTGTTAAGAATATAATTGAATTGAAATAAATTATATTTACTTTATTCTCAGTAAGAAGGGTATATATATTCTATTTTACAAGCCTTTTAGATTGATATCCCCCCATTTCACTACTGGTTAGGAACATGGACATTGTCCTACATGGTACTATAGACATTATAATGGTCATTCTTAAACACATATTTCAATAATTCCACCATTTATTAGCTCTCTGACCTTAAGGAAGTCACAGCCTCTCTAGATCTCACCTTCTTCAGTTGTAAAATATGTAATAATTATAAAAATAATTATATAACACCCCCTTTGGGGCCCCTTTCCCATTCACAATAATCTCCAGGGAGCAGCTGTTACTACTCTGATAAGTCTAGGGGTAAGCCTATGGGGTTGAGTTTCTATACTGTTGTTCATGAGTCCCACTTGTCTTCTTCCCCCTAACATCATCAGGACTTAATTGGCTCTTTGGCAAAAGTATTTAGTAAGATGACATAGCAAGAATAATAGTTATTAAAATATTTCCCCCAAAAAGCCTAGAGTACACTCACCCAGTCCGTGGGGAAGGTGTGCACAAACTGTACAGTAGTGAGACAGAAATGGAGAGAATCCATATTATATAGGGGTAAGTCAAATTCTTAGTTTTTTATTTACAGAGTCCCTGTGAGTAAAATTGATGGCAGTAGTAAATTCAGCTGCTCAAAGCAAAATATGTAATAACACCAGATTTATTGTCAATTGTCAATCAAGTGTATTACACTTTGAATCATAGATATATTCCTGAATATGTTGCATATAAACCAGATTTTGGTTATTGTTTCTTCTTTTCAGTGCACTAAAGGAGTCTACCTTTGGGGGAATCTTTAGTAAATCCTTCTAAAAAAGAAAATAACCATTGATAGTTTGGGGGGGCATGTCAATCTGCATTTTCATATGTCCAATTTGTTTGAAACAAGGTGCATCGGTATTTCAAATAATCACAAATATTTGTTAAATCCTCACTTACTACAGATATCCTACTTTAAGAAGAAAAGAGATTAGTGGAAGAAAAGAACAGGAATATGAGGAAGGCAAAGACAGAGGAATGGACCTCAAATATAACAGATGAGACAGAAGAAAGAAAAGAGAAATGAAGAAGAAAGAGGAATTATGTGTAATGTTACAAAAGAGGATTCTTTGCTTTCATCCCATCTAAGTAGCTTGGTATTTTTTCCCGTTCTCTCTGTCTTGTTATATATGTAGGAAAAAAGATTTCTTAATAGAGACACAAGCCTATTTATTTTGATATTGAGGGGGCTTCTTTGCATCATAAATAGGGCATATAGACATAGGTGGGGCTTTGCCTATGCCATGGCAATAGAATGATTCTAAGAATTGGATCTTTTCAGTTAAACCACTGGTACAATGACACTGACAAACACTAGGAATACTTATCATTCTGAACACTCTACTATGTGGAAAAGAGAATTGAATTGAACTGATACAAAATTACAACTGCAATTATCCTCAGTAAATTAATCAACAGCCATTTATTGCTGGTAGGTACTGCCCTAGATGCTATGGAAGATACAAGGAAGTGTAACATCCTTCCTGCCCTCAAGATGCTACATGAACAAGAAATGCGTATGTAACGTGATAGCCAGCAATGTAAGACAGGATATGTTACATACCAAGTGTGTGGTAAAAATGGTAAGTACTCTCAGAACACTGAGAAAACAGGGAGATAATTTGGACAGGCAGAGGTAAAGAGGACTCAGTGAAAGGACAGTCTGGGAAGGGAGGGGGAAAGGAGAAGTGAGCAGAAATGTGAAAGTAGGAATACTTGCAATTTGTTGGTGAATCTGAAAGAGTGATAGTTCTGGAGACAGAGGACTGTCAATTCAGATCTCTCTTCTGTCATTGTGTGACTTTAGGCAAATGATTTAAATTTTCTGGAACTCAGTTTCCTTGTCTGTAAAATAGAGTTGGGAGAGAGGATCCACCAGGCAGTCTCTCCCACCTCTAAATCAATGATTTAATCTCTTTTGGACAGTAATTAATCTGAGTAGTCTTTCTGGAGAAGAGAATTCAGGAGTAGGTTGGGCCCAAATTGGGAAGGGTCTTAAATGCCAGGCTAAAGAATTTGACCTTTCTTTGGTAATCAATGAAAAACTATTGGAAGTTTCCAAGCAGGAAAGTAAGAGGATGAAAATATGAAAGCAGTGTCTAAAACAGTAGCAAAATAAATTAATCCTGAGTACAGAATAGATTAGAGATACCAGAGTTTGAGAGACCAGTTGTAAATCTCTAAGTGGGTCTACAAAAGAAAGGAAAGATGCAAAGAAAATGTACTCAGGAGTAAAGGGAAAGGGAGGATTGGGAGGAAGAGTCAAAAACCAGTAAGAAGGGATCCAAGTTTTGATACAAAGGAGCTCTGACAGTGGTTTAGTTTTCTTCAACCATAACTTCCATCACCAACTTTCCTGTGCAAAAGCAGTATGCAGTCTAAATAAAGCAAATAGCTATTCTGAAGAAGGTTTTGCAGGGTGGACAAGGGTATAACTCAGACATTTTGGTTTACAAATGTTCAGAAACTTTCAGTGACTCCCTTTTGCCTATTATAAAAAATGTTAACTCCTAAGTGTGGAATTTAAAGTTGTCCGTTATTTGTTTCCAGCCTACCTTTCTAGCTTTATTTCTTATTACTTCTAATTACTTATATCCCTTCTAAATAAGACGACTAGCTGTTTTCAGACTTAACATGGTAAATCCTCCTGCTAGAATGTACTCTCTTCTCAGGAACTGGGGAGAGAATGGGGATAAAAGATTCTCATTTGCAGATAAGGAAACATATAAAGAGCTGACTTGACCAATCTCATACACAGAATAGCAGAGCCAGGATTAGTCCGGTATTCTCTCTGCTTCACCACTGAAGGTTTTCATTTGAATTTTATCATTCCACTTGAATACAGTTTTTTTGGTTGGGATAAAAAATAATATTGGGATACTCAATATATAACAAAAGTGGTTTGCTAAATTAGAAAAAGATTTATGGCTTATCTTTTGTATTCAGAGATCACACCTCCTGAGATTCACCACTGTTGATGACAAGAATAATAATATTTATTATTTATTTTTTATTTATTAAATAATAAATAAATTTATTATTTCTACACTGATTTAGATTTGCAAAGATTATTTTGCAATCAAAGATTAGATTTATCAAAGATTAGATTATAAAGGTTATCTCTTTTTATCTCCACAACAACTCCAAGAGGTCGGTGGTATTACTATCCCTTATGTTATAGATGAAGAAAATTGAGGGAGAGAGTAAGTGACTTATCTAGGTTCACACAGCTAGTAAATATCTGTGGCTGGATTTGAATTCAGGCCTTCCTGACCACAGGTCCAGAACTTCTTATCTATTGCTATACCTAGCCAAGACCTTTTTACACTATGATCTTGGAAATATTCTGGTACAATTTTCAACTCTTCCTCTTAGATCCTTCTTTAGTGTCCCTTGCCCCTTGTTCTCATTTTCATCATTATTGATAATAATAAGCAACAAAAATAACATTATTTGTCTAGTGCTATATACGTTCTGATTTGATCTTCACAAGGTAAATGATGGGTAAATATTTTTCCCCTATTTTACAGAAGGGGTTATGCCATCTCAGACCACTCTTCATCTGTCTTTCACTGTTGTTTTCAAGAATGTCTAAATTAAACTTGAAAAGGATACATTTCGTTAATATTCAGTAACAGTAAATACTATATTATGCTACATGAAACAAGGAGTATTATGTTGCTTTCTCTTCTATTTTGTTGAAAATTCCAGTACCACAATTCAAGTTTCCAGTCCAAATGGTACCTTTCAGTCTATTAAAAAAAAATCCAAATACACAGCTCCCATCTGTCTACCCATTCTTCATATGTATTTTAAATGGAGATTTTATTCTGAACCTTTCACAAACATAAATACTGCATTAAAAGAAGATGAATTTATTTTGACCTTTACTGAAAATGCACTGTGAAACAAAGCACTTAAGCATTTATAGCCTGTTAGATTCTCACATTATCCACTTTCATATAGATGGGAAAGTCCTTGCCAGCAAAACTTCCATTCCAGCGCATTGCAGTTTGTGAAGCACTTAACTGAGAAGCCAGATATCATTTTCTGCCATTTCAAGCCTGCTTTGGTTAGTCTCTGTGCATTCAAGATGTATAGAAATTAAGGCAAATCCAAACTGTTACATTGCTGAAACATAGAGGATGACACTTTTAGATAGGACTTGATGAAAATTCAGGATACCTACAATGAAACACTCTTGGAAAGGAGTGTCTATTATTTCCCAAAAGGAAGACCAAATGTTTGCTGCCTCTCCTTGAAAACAGGGCCACCTTCTCCCCCCTCTAGAAACAAGCAGTTATGGGTTTCTGGGAGGCTCATAGGGGAGTGATTTTATTTATGATTATGCAACTCAGTCTGTCTCTCCCTTTTCCTCCCCACCCCAACCCCTCAAGACAGGACCCTTGTTTAGATAGAGCAAAATGGGCATTTTTTTCCCTCCTTTTGACATTGATTCCTCTAGTTTAGTCAAGAGCCTTTGACTGTAGAGCGATTTCCTCAATCCAGATTCCTGTGTCAGAGAGTTGAGATGTTAAACCCCAGCAACCATGAAACTTTAAAATCCCTGATGCATGATGAATGGGTGCTGGGCAAAGCAGCTTAAAATCTATGCTTTTGCTTCTCTTTAAACACTTTAAATTGACAGCGCCATAGATCAAACATTTTTACTGAGAGGAGAAGCTTTGGCAATTTAACTTAAACAAGTGCACAGTTATCATCATCTGAAGACCTCACCCCTCCACAATTACCCCTTCCACCTGGTGGATTGGGTGCATTTCTCATTGTGAAAGGGAGAGAGACAGAGAGAGACTGTGTGTGTGCGGGCATGTGTGGCAGGTTACACTACAGGGCGGGCATTTGTAATAGGGTCTCTACTACACCTCTCTCTCTCTTCCTCACCCCCCAACTAAAAGGGGTTTGTTACCACCCCACATCTCCTTAGCTTGAAGATTGCCGACTAGCGGCTAGAGATACACCGTGAGCATGCGCGGTGGTCCTACCGCGTTTCCTGAAAAGGCTTCTCTCTCCATCCTCCCTCCTCCCTCCTTTTTTCCTTCCTCCTGCTCCTCTTCCTCCTCGCCTTCTCTGCTCTTTCTCCCCCCCTCCCGCCCCCAGTCTCTCCTCCTTGTGGAGGGAAGTTGGCACGCTGCCCATTCAGGCATTCAGCGTCAGCTCCTCAGGGATCAGCAGGCGAAGTCACAGTCTGCACAAACAGAGCTTTCAAATTCATAAAATTCATAGGATTTTTCACAAATGAATGAACACAATTTTCTACCAATTTCCTCATTATGCAAATATGCAAAATATCAAATTTAGGCCAATTAGGGTCCTCCACAGTCCCAAATTCACCCGTTTAAGCCATAATTGCAGAAACTATCAAATAATTACGGTCGCTAATTGGAAATATTTGTGACAGATACAACAAATTCTTGCACAAATTACATTTCATTCGAGGAACCACTGCGCGCCACTGAAATTTTATCGAAGTCTAATTTAACTTACATAATGAGTTGAATTGAGTACTTGTTATCAAATTTGAGCAATTCATAGCCCCGTAATGTGGAATGATCAAATAAATTAAAAGGGAATTTATTCAATATTTTGTTGTGATCCTTTTCTCGGAACCACTGCTATTTTGTAGGGAATTTCCTCCTCCCGCTGCCCGGGGGTGGGTGGCTGGTGTCACAAAACCCCTCCTTGGGCAGTTGCAGAGGAAGAGGAGGAGGAGAAATACGAAGAGGAGGAGAGAGATGAGGAGGAAAAAGAAAAGAAGGGAGAGGAGGAGGAGGAAGAAAACGAGGAGGAAGAAGGCAGAGGAGGAAGAAGAGGTAGATGCAGACCCCCAAGGGCCCAGGTGTGGGGATCGGACTAGGAGAAGGGGACTATCTCTATCCCAAACCCCAATCCAACCCTGCAGTTTTCCACAATCACCCTAGACCCAGCCCTAAACCCACCCAGACTGAGGCCAAGAATGGTCCGGACCCGCCCATCCAAACCCCGGGTAAAGAGTCCCTAGCACTTCTGCAGTAAACAAGAAGACGAAAAACCTGAGTCAGGCAGACTGCCTTCTTAGCCTTTTGTTTTCATTTATTTAATTTTAAAGGGAATGGGGAGGAGGGTCAAGTGAATACTTCCGGGTGAAGCATGAAGAGAGTGATATGAAATGAATTTGATTTCAGAAAATAGTGGCACACACACACACACACACACACACACACACACAACACACACACGCACGCACCTGGCGCGAGCCTAGCGGCCCGCCCCCGGCGCGGAGCCGTAGGTGGACGCATATGTCTCTGTCCCACGCAGCGTTTAGAGACACCCTGACACATACAGGTATACACACACCCGGCGCGGGGACTCTTTCACACCTACAAGTCAGAAGCCCTGGAAATCTCAAAGAGTTCCCCAAACAAGAAAAGGCATGCCAAAGGTCCCTCCTCCATGTACACACACACACACACACACACACACACACACAACAAAAGATGTGTCTATATGAGTGCTTTTGTATGTGGTAGATGCGTGCTCCTCGCTCTCTGATCTTTTTTGTGTGTTGTCCTGAAAGTGTCCAACCCAAGACAATTTCATGGACGCTATCAAGGAGCTTCTATGTTCCCCTCATCATACAACACAGCCACACGTTCACACTGGTATTCATACATATATGTCTCTGTAAAGGAACACGCATAGGCTCCGAATTACCTTCTCAGAAGAAGGTCAACCCCCCTGGACTTGGGCATTTATTTTTCTTTTGCCCAATCACGCGCGTGTGAGCTCGCGTACACAGTTTATTTTTTAAAAACTGCCTTGTGGCCTCGTTGGCGGATTATAAATGTCTCCTTCTTGCTGTGATTTGTTTAATCCGTGGAAATGGTGCTGGTCCTATGTAAACAAGCCAAGTGCGGAATGAAGGCAGCCACCCATGCGTGGCCAGCCTGCCTATTTGTCAGAAAACCTTCATAAATACTGAGCTGGGGCTGGGCAAGGATGTGATGTCTCCATTTTTGCCAGGAAAGGGCACGAGGAAGACAAAGCGAGGCAGAGCAGCGTGTAACCTTTAAGGGACAGATAGTCTGTGTTCTTGGGCAGGGGAGCTCACTGGGTAATTCAGTGCACGGAGGGATGACGAATTATTTCGCCTCTGTATCTGGGCGCGTGGGTGTGTGAAAGCGTGAATGTGTTCCGGTGTAAAGGCAAACCCAGCCTTTGAAGTCGATACTATAGTATATTTAGGGCTGTGGATTAGTCAGGTATTTTAATTCCCTTCCTAAAGAAATACACACGTTCACATTTCCCAGGGCTACTGAGAGATGATTCTGTTTTGCCTTTGTCCATGTTAGCTATCCTGGAGCTGCATCTTGGGATGGGCAATCCGCCACACTTCCCTTTCCATTCCTCCTCTCCTTACAAACCCATTGTACGGTTTCATAAAAAAAAAAAAAAAAATCAGATCATTAAAATGAAAAATTATTCCTGTTGCCCTGTGAAGGTGGTGGAAGGGACAGAAATGGTAGTCGTTTTGCTCTCAATTTGTCCCCAAAGAAGACATCTATGAATGGCCCAAACTTTGTTTTCCCCATCTCCTTAATTGCCTGACTCCCGGACTGTCCGGAAGATTATTATTATTTTTTAGAATAATGCATATGTGGTTAATTAAAACGCTTCTAACCAAGTAGTAATTACTTCCTGTAATTATCATGGTCCTTATTTATAAAAAATGTGAGAAAATGTCGAGTATTAAAACATGAAAGCAGCTATTAATCAAACCTTTACACCTTCTTTAACTCAGGCGTAATGGTGGGTATTATCATAAATCTACTCTGATAGTAACACAAGAATAATGAGTTCAGTAATGATAGCGATGATGATCATAATGATTTTAACCAACAAAGAATGGTGTAGATTTATTGCTAATAATGTGGTACAGGAGCCTCTTTCATTAAAATTACCTGTATGTATTCTCGCTGTGGAGACGGAGATGGTAGAGAGCAAGCAGGAACGAGTGTGTGTATGTGTGTGTTATTGCTACCTGCGGGCAGCAGAGAAGTATACTCTCTCTTTCTAGGAGCCACGACCCGGAGAACCTCCCTGAAGCCGATAAGCGAGTTTGGATCCAGCTCTTAAGAAAGAGGACCATGATGTCCCTATTTATTCCATCCCTGTGCTTTAGGAAATCAGTTCAGGTCTCCGCCAACTCTTGACCTCCTTATTCTGTCTCATCTCTGGACTCTATGCTCTTATTCTCCAGGAAGGGAAATTCTTCGCCAGCTTTCCTGAAGCATGAGACAGGACAAAAAGTTATCTTGAGTTTTTTTTTTTTCTCCAGCTGCTCTAGCGGGGCAGCTGTAGTTTTTGGACCTTTCCTTGGGCCTTAGAGCCCTGGGTGTGGGATCCACTCTGTTCCCTGGGAGTTTGGGCAGTTTTAAAGTGTACACTTTTACCCCAATCCTTTAGCACCATCCACTTGGAAACTGTATGGAACTAGCGCGTAATCTAGAGAACTGTCTAGTGGACTGATTAAAAATCCATAAACTACAGGGTTTGTTCCAATATCTGAGGGACCTCCTCACTGAAAAGTTCAGGAAATAGGATATTCTTTAAAAAGCTGTGTGAGCTCAACCTCTGTGGAGTTTCTTAATGCAATGGGTAAAAAAAAATTTTTTTTTACAAGAGGAAGGATGTTTTTTTCTTTTCTTAAAAATCCAAAACAACTTTCTATGAAAGGAAAATCTTATGAGTTCATTTCTAACCTAAACCATGATTTGAGATTGTTTCTAACTTGTAAGTGGTGGTTGTTTTGTTTTGTTTTTTTTTTTTTTTTAACTTCAAAGTATGTGTTGTATTTTGGTATTTAAGAGAAAATAAAGGCTACCCTCTGGACCTTGCTTTAGTCATTTCACTTTCAGCCTGAAGCAAATACTCTGGACAAAGTAACAAAGCTTTAAATAATAAAGGGTTGCAAAGAAAGCTGTGAACACCAACACTACTATACAAACACAGTTCCAACTCACTACATTCTGAGCTAGCCTACCCAAGTGTGAGTCCAAGTTCATTCAAAACTAGACATTCTAAAGCAGTCTTCAAATAGTCGGCTCTTTAAGTTTATTGTAAGCTAACCTTTCCAGTTATAGTTAAAATTCTATTGCGTAAAACTCAATGGTGACATAATTACAACTTATACATAATAAATAATACAGCTGTAGTATTTTAACCTTGGTTATGAGTTATGAAATCAGTGTATGGGCCAATTAACTACATGGATTTTTTTTAAGCCAAGGCACTATAAACACACTGGTTTTAAATGTCCTAATTAGTAACTTGCTCATTAATTAACTTTCTGATTAATTGTGTAGCAATCTAATTTGTAGATGAGCCACTTAAACAGTGATACCTTGTAACTCTTTCTTCTGTCTTTAAAATTCGCCTGTAAAATGCAATTTTGTATCAGATTGGCCCCTTAATTCTCAATTCACCGTTTGAAAAATAGTGTATTTTCTGAGACTACATCAACACTTAAGGCGCAAGTTGACTTGGGGAAAGGGGACTGTAAAAGTAAATGAATCCTCAAATTGCTCAAAGGCTCACTTGAACCCCTCACCAAAAAGAAGGGGCAACAGAAAAGGAGTTTACACTTTGACTCATCCCAGTCCCCAAAGTCACATTCCTATTTCGGGAAATAATTTACACGCACACACACACACACACACACACACACACACACACACACAGCCTCATTCTGGGTTCCTCCAAATTATCTTCGAATCCTCACCCAGGAGATAATTTAATACTGTGGACAAAAGGATAATGGTAGGATGAGATTTAAATAGTAGCTTGCCTCGCTGTAATATACAAGAGCTGTTGTATTAGCATCAGAAAGGATGGCAGTGTGATGTTTTCCACCAGAGCTATTGTGGCCGGGGTTTGTCGCCAGTCCCATCCTGCAAAAAGCCTTTAGCCCTTATGGCAGATCATTCTCTAAGTGAATAGAGATGAAGGCAGGGATATTAAGTGACTCTATAAAACATCCCGGACACAATTGTGTGATTGATGGAGGACAAAGTGGGAACAGCAGGGCACAGGATCCTGGGAGAAGCAGCCTTGTCAATGCGAGAAACCCATCTCTGGAAACAGCTTCTCCTGGTGGAGTTTGCAGTCTATTTGTATGAGTAATCAGCTGAGCCCCCTCTCTGTCAGCCGTGTTTACTCACTGATTTCCTCAACAAGACAACCATTGACACTGGATGGATGGGGCTAATCTGGCGCAGAACT